>PVJA010005417.1:0-79245 GCA_004027025.1 Myocastor coypus
AAAAAAAAAAAAAAGTAATGTGGATTTAGAAAGGTTAATGTTTAGGTGTTTGATCAATCTTATATACCTATATGTATTAATCTAAACTGATCCGATGATGAAAATATGTAATATAACCATTGTTAAATTTAAACAATAAAAGAATTGGAAAAAAAAAATTCAAATATAAGATGTATGTTGCTAATTTTGTATACAAATATCAAATAAAATGGGGTAAAAAGTTACATGTTGCCCTCATTGCTAGTTCTCCCTTAAAATGATGCCATTTCCAAAATAATTTTATTATAAACTTACAATCTGCTATAAAGATATATCTTCAGATAATAATGAGGGCTGGGGAGACAGCTCAGTAGAATAAGCACTTGCTTGGCAAGTGCAAGGGCCTGAGTTCAATGACTGGTTCCGCTAAATAAATAAATAAATAAATAAAATTATAAAATTAAAAAAAGAAAACAATGAAAGCAAATGTGGGGAAAAAAGGGAAGATACTGAAAAAATATTTTCCAAAATAATTTTCATAGGGCCAGGAAGATAGCTCAGTGGTCTAAGCACTTGCCTGGCAAGCCCAGAGACCTGGGTTCAATGCCCACCACTATCTGCCATGTAGGCCCCACCTGAAGCCCGCCTTGCCGGTTGTTGTGGTGCACACCTATAATTCCAGTGCTAGGGAGGCTGAGATAGGAGAAACCCTAAGAGTCCAACCTGAGTAGTGAGAACTTGTACTAAGTACATATAAATCAATCAATCAATTAATCAATAAATAACCAACCAACCTACCAACTAACCAGCCAACCAACCAAAATAATCTGCATGTAAGAACGAAAGGCTTAGGTTGGCCAGCCAGCTCAGCAAATTAAAGCACCTGCTTAGTCAGAGGCAGGGACCAGGGTTCAATCCGTGGCTTGCCATGCTGGCCCCACTCCTGGGGTGCATTGAGATGGCAACTGAGACTGGGAATAATGGTGCACGCCTGTAATTTCACACTTGGGAGGCTGAAAACAGGTTTACTATGACTCCAATCTGTGTAGTGAGATCTCGTAGATCTTATACTAAATACATTTTTAAAAAAGATAAAGTGCATTTCATAGACTGTGTTCAGGTCTGTGTCTTAGGACTACATAGATCCTTAATAACTCTCTCTATATCTTAAGTACCCCGTACCCTGACAGAAAACTTGTCCTTAGTGTCTTAGAATTGTGAACACAATGAATGCCAGTGTTTCATAGTAAAGTGCTGTTTCTTTAAATAGAATTACTACAAGAACACAGAAAACAGAGTTCTGTACCTAAGCTTTAGTTATAACATTTGTAAATATAGGAGTTCATTCAACTTATTCAAGTATGTACTCACTACCTTAATAGATATCATGGCTATCCTGACATATATTCAGGATATTAAAGCTAGCTTGCAGTATCTTCACAGACAACCTCCTGTGTTAGAAGCTATAACTATTAAGAATCAAGACACAGTGTATAGAAGTAGTTGGGATTCAATGACATAGCAGCATCCTGACAGGTAAATACTAAGGTAGGGAGAAGTGTCACATAGCATAGAAAGGAATATAAAAGTTGTCTGCAAGTGGCACTTGAGCTGGTTCTAGAAAGCAGAGCCCAGAAAGTTCATCCAATGATAGGATACCACCTGTAACCACTGCTGTATACAATCAGTCTTTATTTGCATATATAAATACTTAAGATCCATCATAAGTTACTTCTTTGAAATGTAGTTTCAAGTAAAATAAGTTCCATTTAGTAGTAGTTATACTTTACCAAAAAAAAAAAAGAAACAAAAAACAAACCTATTGATATAATTACATGTGGCATCAATAGTCAAAATACAAAGGAAACAGAATGTTAAGTAGAAAATAAGAGGTTTATATTATCCCAGTATAAATATATTTGGGGGGATGAAGAGAAATGTCAAAAATCAGCATTAGTGTTTATGTTAGGATGACAAAGTTACAAAATATTTTCTATTGTGTATAATCTTATAGAAATGGCAGTAGCATGTGTGAAAATTTCTAAATATATCTAGAATCAAGGTCTTGTGGGTTAGCTCAGTTGTTTAAGCACCTGCTTGAGCAAACCCAGCCAGGCACAGGAGACAGCAGTGGTATCCCCAGCTCCACTTGCCTGAGCCAACTTGCCCTTAAGGCAGCTTGAACCAGTCAAAAAATAAAAAGTAAAAAATAAATCTTCTAAATATATCTGGAATCAAAGTGGGCTCTTTTCACAGAAACTCACATACCATGAGCAGTTCTTAAAATACATGAAGATATTTGAGCACTCTACTTCTTATTATCCAGTACTGTTTTCATTTCTTTCAGGCCATGCTAGAAAGGGAACTACTTCTTGTTCACTTGTTTATAACTGAAGTAGCTCTTCAAGGGAAAGATAAAACTGCCTGATTTTGGAATAACTAATTAAAGAAAACTAAATTATCTCATTGACTCTTATAGAAAAAATAAAGTCAACTTTAGAAAAGAGAAGTAACATAATAAATTATTTTTCACTTAAATTTGTGAGTGAATGGAAACTTCTAATTTCCAAATCACATAGATGATCTTAAGAGTACTATTCTGATAAATACAACTGAACAAAAATCTATATATCCCTGTGCTTATTTCCTAAATACAGACAGCATGAGATATCCTTCAATTTGTGTTGGTCTAGGAGTTCCAGCAAACTGAATTTATAGCTGGCATAAATAGGCCAATTGCTGACTCATATTATGTATCATTTGGTACTTAAAAAAAAATTATGTAAAGCAATTCTGAGTTGTTTTTACTGTTCCATGGCAATTTCTATGTTTGTTTATTGCACAGGTTTGTAAGCTAAACAACTATAGAATTGACATTTACCGTCATGGAACAGACATTCAAACTTGTCTAACACTTTAATAACCAAGAACAAACTTTAAACTCTTCTAATTTCCACACATGTAACACCATCCATGAAAGCCACTGCCTGCTGCTAACCAAGCTATCTACTGCATCTTTCAGGCTATTATTTTTTTTTTAGATATTATATGACTTCTTTCATATGAGAAATCCAAAATATAGAGTAAAATTAAAATAAAATACTAGGAAACTGGGAGATAGAACTTATGCAGAGGGTGGAGGACCAAGAGATAAAAGGAATGGGGAGGAAGAGAGGGATGTGGCTGAAAAGTTAGGGGTAGGAGTGCTACATACACATCTCAAATATACTTAGTATATACTGCAAATATGTAGCAACAAAAACTAAAATTAAAAAAAGTTAGATGCATTAATTGAACCTGAATTTTTTTCTATGCTACAAGCACCAAAATCTGGATGATAAATGTAGACTCTAATTCTTCCCTCAAAGTCTCATATAATCAGGCAGCAAGCTTTTAGAGTTTTTCATTGATGCACAGTCCAATGCTGGGATTACAGGGCTGAGTGTATACCTGACCTGGGGCAAGTATCTTGCTTACAATCCAAATTTGGGAAAGAGGCTTACTTTCTGGTCCTCCTCCCTTTTTTGCTCTTGTTGCTTTTGCTGTCTTCCCACAACCCTGAACAGCTTCCCTCTGCCATGAGCCACTCTGCTTTGGAGTCAGCTGGTTATAGACTGAAACCGCCTCAAACTGTAATCTTTCCTTCTCTAATTTTGGATGTTGGGCATGTTGTTCTAGTAGTGAGAGAAAAGTAACTAAGACTATCTTTCCTCCCATCCCAGTAGCTGCCATCTTCAATTTAGAAGCAAATGAATACAATTTCACTCTTTTAAAAATGTTCCCAAGGCTTTCTTTAATCAAAAAGTTTTAAAAGTCACTCACTCTTGCATACTTTTTAGTATAATATTTCTTCTTATATCAATGTTAAGAAAAAGGACATTAAAATAACAAAATTTTATAAGGCTTCTCAAATACAGAAAAATGGTCTATACAATTTAGCTTTAGAAATTTAAGTTGGCTCTCCCATTACTCTTTTATAACCATTTAATTGTGTGAATGTTTTTGTCTAAGTTATGTACTGAAGAGTGTACAATATCTATGCATTTTCTTTTCAATTCTGTAATAGCAATGACAGACTTTAAACATTTTTCTAATATCAAGAAAATTATTCTAAAAGGTAGTTCTTTACATAGTTCATGCAGTATGGAATAAAGACTAGGGAAATGAGAAAGAAATTATCTCTAAATAACTTTCAATTTTAGTTTCCTTCTCCTTAACATCACCAAATTTGAAAAGATAAAAATCTGCTTTGGGGTAGAATATAAAATGTTTCAAGCTCTTCTCTCAATAGTGTCTTTTATTTAACAGACAATAAGCATTTGTTTTCTTTTTTTTTTTACAAGAATATTTTGATTGGAAAAGACATGAATGATGTTAAGTATGCTCTGGTTTGCAAAAGAATTTCAGCAGAAAATGCATTGTAAGAAAAATTAAAGGGGGGAAAGATAATGGTAAAGAACCACAAATATTACCAGAACTTTAAAACTGGCCAGTTTTAAACCCAAGACTTTCAAGAAAATGCCTTTGACTTGAACAATATGTGAGATTAACATTAGCAATGACCATACAAACCACCACACAAAATACTGCAAAACCAGGTTGTCCTGATGTCATGTGTAAGGAGGCAGAGGTAGTTATGACTTACAATGTGCATCTCTATCATAGAGTCTGCATCGGCAACAAAATGTAGAGCAGCCAAGAATTAACTGGCTCCAATATTTAAGGACTCAAATTGCCCCCCTCAAAGATATATTTTCTCCCTTACATTATATTATTTTTTAAAAAAGAAAATAATCAAATGTCACTTTTTTCACTCAAATTTCAAATATTGAATTATTTCACAATAATTCAAAAATTGTATTATTTTCTAGATGTAATAGTTACTCAACATCTATTTCTATTTGAAAAATGAATCCCAAATAAAGCTTTTTCATCTCTAATAATCCAAAAGTCTCCATTGATATGTTTAAAATGAGAAAAATAAAGCCATCGGAAATGTTACAAGGGCAATGAAGCATCTTTTATTTGAATTACACCCCTTAAGAACTTGCAATAACTGACACAAAGTAAATGTGGCTTAAATTAATATAGAACTCTGAATTAAATCCCTTTCTCAACATAAGCATATCTGCCACCAGAATTTCACCATTGTTTCATCAATAGGCATCACCTGTGGCACCTTCATCTGCGTTCTGAATGGAAGGATTTTCACCTGCATCTATTCTGAAATAGGTCCCACCTATATGGAAATGCCTCAGAGGTATAAATCACCAATAGGACAACTGCAATTACTTTCCATTCTTCCTAGGTTCACTACATATTACTGCACAATACCCCACAATCTCTAGTTAACTATTTTGGGTCAGTTCAATCTAAAGCACTGACTCAAGTGATTCTCTAATATGAATGTTTTAAATAATTCTGGGTAGCATTAACCCTCTATAAATGATAAAAAAAAAAAACAATAAAGTATGCATACAAAGTAATACTTTAAGATAACCTAGGGATTTTATTTTCTGTGTTAGAATAGATGTTGAAAGGCCACCCAGTTACTTACCTGCTATGTGGCTGGTGCAGTTAAGTTCCCTACTCTTACACTGCTGATATGTACTGTACAGAGAGTAGAGCTAGTCTGAGGGAAGACCACTATCACAGACCTCCTTGTCAAGCACTAGGACTGCTCCTATTTCCTCTCCCAGCTAAGCATTTTTACCTTATGTGTGTACCACCTGGCAGACTCCTTGTGATTGGCTCTAATGCAGAAAAAGAGGGAACTACAAACATTTCTGAGATACTCAGATATTTTCTCATTAGTCTTCCTGAGAATAAAAGGAGGTGATAACTCAGCCAGGGTCAACCATCTAATAAGTGGTGAGGCCATAATTCTAATCCAGAGGTTACTACTAAGTATCTTAGTTTATTTTCTAATGGCATAACAACACCAAATTTAGATAATTTGGTTCATAGCTCTAGAGGCTGGGAAGAACAAGATCAAGGAGCTACATCTGAAGAGGGCCTCCTTAAACCATAAGAGCATGTAAAAAAGAGAGGAAAAGGGGTTCAATTCTCCCCTTTATCAGGTATCCACTCCTCAACCACTCCACAACAGCAGTTTTCATCCACTGATCAGAGCAATCTTTATGACATAATCAACCCTTCAAGGTCCTGCTTCCAATTGTACTGGCACTAAGAATTGATTGATTGATTGATTGATTTTTGGTGCCAAGGATTGAACTCAGGACCCTGCACTTGCCAGGCAAGCACTTATTCCATTGAGCTATCTCCCTGGCCGCACTAAGGAGTATTCAGTACATGAACTTTGGAGGACACATTCAAGCCACAGCATCAAGGAAACCATGTGCTCTCAACATCTGAAAACTTCCTGTCATCTACTTAACAAAATACAGCAGGCTGTGGTAGTGTATGAAAACTGCAGAAATCCATGAGTACTGTCTTCTACTAAATAAAACAAGCTTCCACAGGAAACATAGACTGCACATAGTTTGTAGCACTGACAAAGGCCAAACAGGTCAGCATTAGCAAATGATCAGTCCTCTTTTTAAATTTTAGGTTTCTGCCATTTATTATTTGCTGTGCTTCAAGCATTAAACTGAGTCCATGTTTACAGGTACCCTGTATTCATACCTTACTATAGTCTCTCTTACTACTGCACAGATCCTCAGTCTTTTCCAGCACTTGAGTGAGTACACAGATTCACTACTCTGGTACATGTTCAGTGAAACTTATGCTGGCTATATCTATACTGAATGTACACAGACTTTATTTTCTTGTTCTCATTACCTAACAATATAGCAAACAATGACTTGCATAGCATTTGCATCAACTTGGCATTTTATGTAACGCAGAGATAATTTATTTTATTTTATTTTTTAAAGAATTTTTTATTTTATTTATTTATTTTTTTCTTGTTTCAGAACCTGTATTTGTTTATTCACTCATTTTTATGGCCGGCTCAGCCCACCCCAAGGGCAGGGCTGGCGCAGCATGTGGTGCCGGGGATCGAACCGAAGTCCCTGAAGCTGCCCAAGCCTTCCCAAGCAGGCGCTTTAGACCACTGAGCCATCCCGCCGGGCCCCGATAATTTAAACTATACAAGGGTATGTATAATTCTATCCAAATACTATGCCATTTTATATAAGGGACTTGAGCGCACATTTTGGTGACATAGGACTAGAAATGGCTTGGAGATTAATTAATCCTTGAAGGACACTCAGGGCTGACTTAACAATAAAGAAGGTCTACTCTTATTAACTTCTGTACCAAGCCATAGAAGTAAAGATAACAACTGTTTCTTAATGATTTTGCTCAATATAAAGTTTCAAGGAAACTTTCATTAGCTTCAGGACTGACTACAAAAAGATAGTCTGAGACCATTATTCTCTTGCAACAATTCTGAATTTGCTGTCAGGATGTGGGGATGGGAATGGGTCCATAACAGAAAAGCATCAAGTTCACATGAACATTTAATGGTCACTTCACTGATGTAAAACTACAAGCCGTACGCTACCTACAGTGACACTTTGCAAAAGACAGCCTTTTCCCTTGAAAAGCTAGTAACCTGGGCAGAAACAGACCCAATATAAGGCAAATATGCTTAGATGCTATATAAGGTATAGATGCAATTTGCTGTGGGAATCTGAGAGAAGTGGTAAACTCTGACTTAAGTTTCAGGAAAACTATCTGAAGCCTCAAGACTGAACTAGGCTTCAAGAGAATAATGGAATTCTTGAAAATCCTTCCAGGCAAAACAAACATCTTTTGTTTTTTGTTTTATGATTTAAAAAAAATTTTTTTAAACTTTATTTATTTATGTTACAGCTGGCTCAGCCTGCCCTGGGAGTGGGGCTGGCACAGCATGTGGTGCTGGGGATGGAACTGCGGTCCCTGAGGTTGCCTAAGCTTGCCTAAGCAGGCGCTTTAGATCACTGAGCCATCTCGCCAGCCCAAAACAAACATCTTAAAAACAGGATTTAGAAATAAAAATTCTTTAAAGTCTTTACAGAGAAACCAAGACTACATAGATTCAAGAAGTGTGAAAAAGGCGCAGGAACCAGGGGTTCAATCCCCAGGCTTGTCCTGCCAACCCTGCTTCCAGGGCGCGCTGAGATGGCAACTGAGACTGGACTGGTGGCATGACCCTGTAATCCCAGCTCTTGGGAGGCTGTAAACAGGCAGATTACTATGAGCTGGATCTAGTAGTGAGACCTCAAATGTCCTGTTGACCCTTCCATAACACATACACACACACACACACACACACACACGTATAAAGGGAAGAGAAGGCCAAAAGACTGAATGGAAAGCTAAGCATTAAGTCACGGCAAGCATTAATATCCTTAATAAAGGACCTCAGTGTTCCTCTGTGGGAATGGCCTATTTGTCCACAAAGCCTGCACCAGTGTGCATGAGCATAACAATTTCAGAGGCTGTTATACATTTGGTTCAGTGGCCTCATCAGGGAGAGAGATGCTATTTGTTTCTTTTATTGCTACCATATGTTTCTTTTATTGTGTATAAGATATGCCATTTTTTCATGCTTAGCATTTATACTTCTTTTTGATAAATAATTCATATTCTGTGCCCACTTTTCTATCAGGTCTCTAGTTTTTATTACACTCTTTTTTTTTTTTTTTTTTTTTTTTTTTTTTTTTTTTTTTTTTTTTTTTTTTTTTTTTTTTTTTTTTTTTTTTTTTTTTTTTTTTTTTTTTTTTTTTTTTTTTTTTTTTTTTTTTTTTTTTTTTTTTTTTTTTTTTTTGGTCTTGTTGAGACAGGGTCTTGCTATGTAATTCTTTTGTAGCCCAGGCTGGTCTTGAACTCACACTGATCCTCCTGCCTCAGCCACCCAAGCGCTGGGATTACAGTTGTGCACCACCATGCCCAGCAATTTTTTTTTGTGAGAAAGGTAAGACCAGTTTAATTTTTAAACACTGATAATATACATAAGATTCATCATTTTAAATGTTTTTAACTATACAGTTCAGTAAAAATGAATATATTCAAACTGCTGTACAGCCAGCACCACTGCCCATCCCCAGCACTACCTTATCTTACAAAACTGAAAGTGTCTCCATTAAACACTGATTCCTAATCATCTCCTATACCCCTTTGGAACCACCATTCTACTTTTTAACTCTATGAATCTGATTACTGTACAAACTCCTCATTTAATTAGTTGTAAAATATTTAGGCACTCATGACTGGCTCATTATACCTCGTGTAATGTCTTCAAGTCCCATCTATGTTTTAGCACATGTCCAAGTAAGTTGTCTGTAATGTCAGTTGCATATAAGTGTCTCATAGCTCTCTATCTAGCTGACACTGCTTATGTTTATTTGTCTCATGAAAATTACTTATTTTCATTAACTCAAATGTATCCAACTTTTTCAGTTAAGAAGTCTTGACACAGTTTAAGGTTACTGATAATGCATAGTGAAATTTTCAACTATGGTAAGCCTCAAACTTCACAAATTAGTTTCATTCTAGGAGACACATTTGCTTCCAAGTCTGACAAAGTGAGTCTTACACACTTTTGACACAAACAATTGCTTTGTGGTTTGTTGCAGTCCTCTCCATACACAATTGCTTTCCCTCTTGCTTCTAGACATGCTGGGCTCTACTCAGGCACTAAACTATTATATGCTACTGCACTTTTCAGCAAGCACATGGAAGAACAACTTTGACAATGTCCAGCAGACACATGTGAGCTGTTTTTGCGATCTGTTTGCATCTATGAATGTTAATAATGTAAGGCCTGTTTGTATCTGTGAAAGTCAGTAACTTGAATGTTATGTTGGGGATTTACTGTATCACTATGGATTTCTCCATTTCCCCTTGCTTTGTAATGATTTTTGGTTGGTTGGCAGCTGTGCTATTAGGTGCATAAATACTTACAGTTATATGCTCTCACAATAAACTAATCCTTTTCTCATTATACTCTGAAATCTACTTTATGGGTTATTACTACAAGCACTCCAATTTCAGTAAGTGACAGCCGGTGGTATTCTTTTGTAATCTTTTTACTTTTAACCTGTGAGTGATTTTGATGTATTTTCTTGTAGGCTCTACGTATTTGAATTTTGCTTTTTATATAGTCTGACAATCTTAGCCTTTTAATTAGGTATCTAACTCACCTACATTTAAACATGAATTATGAAAGGTTCCTAATCTTAACTTCCCAATATGTAAGACTGTTATATTTATTTGTACATACTGCTGTAATCAATGAATGTGTGATTCCATTTTTTAAAAAAATATGCCGTCACTTGCTTTATGAACAACTACATGTACTTAGCGTAAAGAGCCAAAATGACTGACCAGAGTTACCACTGATTTATAACCATGAATGCTTCTGAGGAACTCCGGTCAGTTTTTCCTAAGTAGTTTCCCTGCATACTATAAACAGACTTAAAAGTATCAGAATAGGATGTGGAAGTCACAACTGGATTCTGGTTCCCTGAGTGCTAATAATATGCCTGATATTCTTCCTATTGTCTTGAGATAAACCAAGTATGTATCTTCCTGCTTAAATGAAGTCACATTTGTCTCCACCATTATATAATTCTCCTCCCTGTAACCCAATGCAGGAATTTACCTGTCTTGCTGTTACCTAAGACATATGCTTCTATACCTAGGTTCCCCAGTAAATTATACTCTGTGCAATACTGGACTTAACTGCCTTTCTTTGGTATCGTGGTGTTTTATATGATGTCCTCCTAGAACACCAGGATTGAACTTTTCCAGAATATCTAGCGATGTTCCATGAGACTTTGAAAAATAAGTACAATGTAATTATTTTGTTTTAATAATATCTATTAATGCAGTAAAAAAAAAACTTTGCTAATTTTTAAAATGTCCTATATTTTTAGTGAAGTATACCTATATAATCTATAAATTAGTAAAGTAGAATCTGATATCTTAGATCTATTTTGCCTATTGCATCAATTTGGAGGATATAGTCATGCCTCACTATTCATGGGGAATTAGTTCCAGAACCTTTTGTAGATAGAAAAATTCACAGATGTCTTATATAAAAATGGCGGAGTATTTCCAAATAATCTATGTATATCTTCCTGTATATTCTGAAGTATTTTTAGATCACTGACAATAGTTGGTACAATGTAAATGCTATGTGAATAGCTGTTCAACTGTATTTTGAGGGGAAATAAAGATAAGAAAATAAACTCTGATGTGCTTAGTAGAGAAACCAGTTTTTTGTTTCCCAAATATTTTTGACTCTTGGTCAGCTGAATACAAGAATATAGAACTCACAGACACAGACAGCCTACATTCTTATTCACTGAGTACCTCAGACTTTTAGACTTTAATTCACTTACTTCTAATTACTGGGTCAATCATCTTGATTTCTATTTGTGGTACCAGATCTTTAGTTTCTTTTACTAACGTTTTTTCAGGTTGAGGACTAACTTACTTCATTTGAGTATCCAACTTCATGAGCTTGTTACCTTTCTCTGCTTCTTTTGTAGTTATTTCTATGAGAACAATATGGATCCTTAATTTATCACTTTGAGTCAATATTGTATCACTTTACACATAATGTATTTTTAAAAACACCTCACTTATTACCAGGTCTGTGAAGTTTCCACCTTAACAGATGGTGGCATTTAAGCGCTACTATCAGTGTGAACACAGTGCCTATCCAGGAACTACTTGGACAGGCATTGTGCACAATGTATTCTCTTAGATTTGTAAGCCCTACAGGTTAGTGGGGCCAAAAAGCTGTCACCACAAGTCCCACGTGGCCAGAGAGCATCAAATGCCAGTCTAATCTTTCCTTTCTTTTAAAGTATGGCCATGCTGCCTTTAACAGTGAAGTTGTAATGGAGTTTTATCAGGATACTCACACCGCAGAATCTGTTCTACAGCCAGCTTCCTATAATTACTCCTACCTTGGGAAGTAGTTCTGATGCCACACGTGCGAGTCTATTCACACCACTTTCTGGAAGGGATTATTTTTCAAATCATTTGGAAAACCATCAAATTTCTGGTTTTACATAACAAATTCATTATAAGTAGAAAATTCTCTGAGCATTTTTACCTATTCTTAATATTCAAGCACAATAATAATTTTAGCTAATTTACTATGCTATGTTCTAAATGTTTTTGTCCTTCCAAAAATTCTTATGTGGAAAGTTAATTACCAAGGTGATAGCAAATTAAATTATGGGGGCAGATCCCTAGGGAATAGGATTGTAGACCTTACAAAAGAAAGCCCAGAGGGGCCAGCGAGATAGCTCAGAATAAAGTGCCTGCTTTGGCAAATGCAGGGACCCTGGTACTATCCCCAGCACTACAAGCCACTCCAGCCCTGCCCCACAGGTAGGCTGGCCTGGCCAGAGTCTGGGCATAGTGGCACATGCCTGTAATCCCTGTGCCTGGAGGCTGAAAGCAGGAGGATCATCACGAGTCTGAGGAACTATGTAGGGAGACCCTGTAACAACCAAATACGTGTGTGTGTATGCGTGTGTGTGTGTATTTTTTTTTAATCCAGAGATCCCTTCTACCATAAGAAAATACAGCACTGAAGTTGCCACCCTTAAGTCAGAAAAAGTGTCCTCAGCAAATACTCAATCTGCTTTGATTATAGATAGTACAGTGTCCAGAACTGTGAAAAATAAATTGCTATTTATAAGTTATGAAATTTATGGTATTGTGTTACAGCTGCTTGAACTGAAACATCACTGTTTTGAAAGTCCAGGTGGTAAATTTCAAATTATGGGAAAATGTTCCCCTATGGATAAACTCCTTTCTCTCCTCATCTCTGATTCTTCTTAGTTCAGGAACACATCTTTCCAGGTTCTGCTAAGACATTCTATCTTTAGCTCTTTTAATCCCTTTCCTTCCATAGCAAGCCTTGCTGAAATGTGGCTTCAGTTATATCTGTTTTCTTCAACCAACTTGAAGACAGTTTCTAAAGATCCAGAGGAAACAGGATGAAGTAAAAGTTGAAGTTCTCAAGTGTATCTACCAAGATACCAACATTGCAGGTCTCAGAATACCAACTGCTTCCTATTACTAAGCATAAAAAGCTTGCCTTATAATTCTATATGCTTTCCAGATACATATATATCTGAGTTAATAAGGAAGGCAGTATCTTATTTTCTTTGCCTATTCCTGTTGCAAACAGCAGCAGTCCACCCTCTTCAAAAGGCTCATTAAAATATCTCCAGTCGTTCTAGAAGTAGAGCTGTTACTTACAACAGTAAATCTTCTGCCACCAGGACCCCACTCCAGTCTCATAGTGAGAGGTCCAGGCACGGAAAAGCTCAGCCTGCAGATATCATTACCTCCCACTTGCCAGCTCCAGAGACAAAAGTGATCTAAGCTCAAAACCTCACCAGAGAGCCTGATTCAATAAACTATTTTTAAAATGAAATGTGTTAGGTTGAGTTTTCTCAAATGCACATCCTGGATGATGATTTTAATGTATATGGTTTATTGTGGGATGGAAATTCAAGGAAACACTTGGAGGTGGCATTTGTTATTATTTATAGTTTTATTACACAGGATCAAGAAAATATAGTTCGTATTAACTTTATGATGTGGTGCTAAGGTTCTCATTAGAAAAAAATTATGATCAAGTGTTTATAACACTTGGTGAAACACAAAGTTCAAAAAAGTAACAAAGGATTGTGATTTATTGATTAGGTCAATCAGAACTAATTTCCATTCCTTTCCCTGCCTACATGATCAGCTTTGAACTCAAAAAGGTTTTAAAGTCTATGCTGGGCTCACCTGCTGGGCAAGTGCAAGGTCGTGAGTTTGAACCCCAGTCCCACAAAAAAAAAAAAAAAAAAAAAAAAAAAAAAAAAAAAAGTCTATGCTGGGCTCTACTATTTTAATTTTATCTATATTACGTTTTGCAAGTCCTGCCTCCTCTTCTTTTGTGCTTGGTAGCTTTGTCTAATCTTATACTTCCAACTTTCCTTCCAATTAAGTAAAACAAAAAAAACAAAACTGTATGAACTGATAAAGTCATTCAATGTTCAAAATAATCATTTCCATAATTTTTAGTCAGTTTTGTACTTTTAGTCATTATCTTTTGATCAAAAGCATGGTATTCCACTCTGGTCCTTCTGTTGAGCTCATCAGCTACAATCAAGGTCTATTATTCTGTCTTTTATGCACTAGAAAGCTTCTTCTATTTCCTTCTCTCTTCCTCTTCCTCCTTTTTAGCTGGTTATTACTTTAGGGAGCACTTAAAAGTAACATATTCTCTCCAAGTCCTACCTTTGTTTTTAGATATATTGGTACTCTCAGTGTTTACTAAGAAACCTCCCCCAAAGTCTCCATTTTATCTACTGACAGAATAAAGTGAAAGATTTGTGAGATAGTCCTTGAATTCTGTATGCTTAAGTCTGGCTGTTCATAGCCCTGATACTAGAAAGAAAAACTTAATGGAGGACAATCTTTGGCTTGCAATGTCCTCCCTGAGGCTCTTGAAAATTCTATTCCGTTCTGTTCTCACCTTGGGCTAAGAGTCTAGAGTCAAACTTATTTCCACCCAGTAAAAATGAGGTGGCCTACCTGGCTGAAGACCAAAGGATTTTTCCCTTATACATTTAAAATACATAGTATCTACCTATCTCATGTATTCTCAGGACATTATAAATTATACAGATTTAAAAATGCTTAAATTGGTACTATTTACTAAAGCTATAATATACCAAAACTGCTCCAAGTTTCTCATAATCTTTTTGCTGCTCTTTGAAATCCATCACTTTCTGTTCCTTTTCTTGCCTTTAATCTAATTTGCTTTCCATTACATTTACTGAACATGCTACCAACTCTTCTCCTCCCCACCCTGCTCAAACATAGTGTCACACAGTCCTCATTTCTCAGACGTTCATGTTCTTTTGTAATTTCCTTAGCATTCATTAATATTTTCTATTTTTGAGATTTTAAACCAGATCTATGATATATTATCCTATCTAAAATTATTTGGTTAACAATTTAAACCAGGTCAGTTGCATTGTTCCAACATTCCTTAACCTTTACGTTTATTCTTTGTTTGACTCACGAGATTTTACTAACTGAAAGACTGGATTTCTACCATTTACTTTTTTGTACTTTAATTAGTACGTGAATCCCTTCTAGATTTTATTCTAGAAAACAGTCCAGAAAGTTCACTACCATACAGTGTAGCTCTATACCTTCACTGAATCAGTCCTTTAGGGACTAGGGTAACATGGTTATTCTGAATCTGTTTGCCTTTTTTAGAAAAGTCAATTTCATTTTTTTTTCCTTTCCATATTTCCCAGAGGCACCAATCCTTGATGGATGGCCCCTCTGCCCCATATCTTCCCTAACTGGTCAATTCTGACTTGTACTTTTACCAAAGTCCCTCCTTCTTCATGTAGTTGCACTCACCAAGTCTGTACACAACACTCATGATGTCCTTCAGGAGTCCTTTCACTTTTCTCAAAGCAAAGCCCAGTATTTATTACGTTAATGGAAATATCCTTTCAGCTGGAATTATCTTAGCTCTGGAACTCACAGTACTATTCTCAATATACTTTGCACCCTGAAAATTAAAGTGTACAGTATGTTCTGTCCTATATTTATGTGACACAGATAAGCTACAAGTGACTTTATCTCCTTTAATTATTGCCTGTCTGGTACTTTAGAGCTTTGCATGATACAGCCCACTGTAGCATGTGTACTATATTCACTACCACTGATTTATGGTATATATTATAATTTGTTATAGTAAAAAATACTAAGTCTCTATAAACCTGGCAGTGAGAGGCATGAGGCTTCAAGCTTTATATAGACTCAATAGCAATGAAGAACATGAAAAATAAAACAAATGTAAGTATGTAAATGAACATACATATACAGGTTCAAGATTGTGGGATAAGCATGTTATCTCAGCACTTTGGGAAGCTGAGGCAGATGGACTGTAAGTTCAAGCCCAGCCTAGGAAACTTAAGATTCTGTATAAAAATTAAAACTAAAATAAAGACTGGGGATACAACACAGTGTGAAAGCCCTAGGTTTGATCCCCAGTTCTGGAAAAAACAAAAAACAACAACAATAAAAAAAAAAAAAAACACCTTACAATATATATATACATAGATATATACAAAATTATATAATAAAAAGCTAGAAATGATGTGGGTTTCATATTGAATCTATTAATATATGTAAAGTCAAAATCATAATAGTTAAGTTGTATCATTATATTGATTCATAGTTTAGGAAAGACTGATCTTAATAGTAAATATGCTAAAAAACAATAAAAACCTATACTGGGCCCATCTACAGAGATAATATAAGATGTGGGTACATTTTAAGATAGGCACAATGTCCAGCATCTCCTTTTGAGTTCAGAGCATTACTGTCTCAACACAAAGCAATGAGTACATTTGTAGTGAATAAAATAATTTAACTTACCCTGGTAAATGTTCCTTCAAAGCTATGAATATCCATTTGTGGCTTCTGAGCATAAACATAAGCACTAATAGAAAAAAGGTCCTGAAATACAGAAAACTTAAATTAATTTCAATGTTACACTTAAATAGAATTGCTCAGAAACTTTTCAATTTCTAATCAAAAATGTTTATATATTAAGTAGCAGAAGAGATCATTGACTGTCTCAGATCTTAAGCCCCAGCACTATGAATTAGGATGGATGATAACTAAAGCATTTAAACTCAACAGAAGTAAGGCAAGTTCTACATCAAAAGGACATGGGAGATGCTAGAGGAACACATGCTGCCCAGGGCTGGGCACACAATTCCAATTCTAGAGTGGAGCCTGAAGTTCCACAAATCAAAGTATTGAGTAGAAGCCCAGGCTCTCAGGCTCTAAGTGCTAAGCCTGATTCTATAAAAGATCCTATCTAAAAGGGACCAGGAAGAATACTCACTCATAGACAGCTCTCAGACATGAAAAAGGCAGACTTCAGACCCCCCACCCCCACGGACATAAAAACTACAAAATAACACCTGATGCCGAGGGGCTTATTCTCTGAGAGGATATCCATATGAGCTTGTGCTGTGGCTGTGCTATGTTCTTTAGTAAAGGCCACTTACACTCCGAACCTGTGCCCCTCAGCCAGAGTGAGAAGTTGGAGATGCACAGAGTGAGGATGGTAAGCTCTCCACATCTTCAAAAAAGAGATGCCTGCTACCTACAAGCTATCTGCAGGAGGACTTCACTGCTAACTTTTTTATTGTGCTTTGTATTCAAATAGTTAGAACTCACAGCAATAGAGCAGGAATCTAACTCTATTTCCCCATCTTGACAGGGTACACACATCTTAGACAACTCAAGTTCTGAGTGCTACATATCAGTCAGTGATCTCTTCCCAGGCCACTCCAAAGACAAATAATTAAGACAAAAAGGGTAAGGATTAGGCAGAGCTATGTTGAATATATCTGAAAATTCAGAATTTCCTCTTTAGTGATTCTTAAACATAGTAAGTCTTTGTGCTTAAATTGTATAATAATATTGTCTGCAAAAAACATTTCTGTCTCCTTTTTATATAATCTCAGGTAAGAGAACTAGGGAACAGTAGGAGACATAAAATGCCTGCCAAATGGAATAACAAAATTTTGCAACAGCAACAAACCCAAACACTAATGAGTACAGGAATAGTAGATTGGAAGTAAAGGATCAAATGATTCTTGCTCTCAAGACCATCTAGATGTTTGCCCTTTTTCAAGGGGAGATGTATTTATGCCATGGAAGCTCAAACAGGCTGTGGAGGCTACAGTGCAGAGTTCCTAAGTAACAGCAATAGTACAGAGCTTCTAAGAGGAATTCTCTCATGAATGGGCATTGTTTTAACTGGCTGAAGAGTACACCTGAGACTGCAGTAGTGGAGGTCCTGATTGTAACTGGCTATAGTACAGAGTTTTATAAAGCCTTTTGGCAGGAACAGAGCTTGAACCTAAGGCTGAGGTCTAGAAAAAGGGTTTCAGAAAGATTCTCATAATTCTTAGACAAGAAAGGATCACTGCACCTAAACTGTTTACATTAGCACTTAGTTTATCCTAAATAAACAGGATATCCTGTTTTCCTGAATCTTGGTATATGCCAAATAGAGTTCCTATGTGACTAAACCTCAATAAAAAACAAGGCAGATAACATTTCACACATTTTTAAAATATTATATGATTTTAAGACACTATTAGAGCATTTAATAATCAGCCAAAAGACTATACATGAGGCAAGAATTATTAATTTAAATATTATACTATTACACTAATTTTAAGACCATGAAACTCCCTATCACAGACTATCTTTTGATACAAGAAAAGAACAAGCAAGCAACAATTCTCATTTCTACATGCACATGAACATTCCAAAGAGTGCATTTCATCTAGTATATTAGACATCGAATGACGGAATAATGGCACAATAATGAGAATGTCATTTGAAGCTTTTCACGATAATTTAAAAATCATTCTAAAGTTTTCAATAATGTACGAACGCCTCTGCTAGTAGGTCAAGGGCAACATTTGTTCACATTACTTAAAGGTCATTAAAATACATCCTTAATCATAACATGTGGTTCATTACAAATAAAATTGCCTTTCATTCAATAAAACTAATTAAATGTAAATGGTATTGTTTACTGCTATATGGATCTTTTGAAATAAATCAGCAAGTCATGATTTATTGAAAATTACTTGGGCCTCATGGTTAATAAATTTGCCTGATCACACAGCCAGAAATTACTCCAATGTCTAGGGTGCCTGAAAACTGATCTCTCCATGTGCCAACAAGAAACAAGAAACAGCATCTACACTGCAGGACCTACAGCATAGCTCTTATTACTCAACCCCTTGAAATTTCAATCCTCTGACCATATTAAACATCTGAGAATGCAGTGAAGCAGAAGTTATTCTGAAATGCTGTCCTGGGTTCTTCAGGAAATATTCTAATGGATATAAGAATACTCTGGAGTGTTGGGATGGCACTGATTGGAGATGACACAAATGGCAATATGACACAAAATATCACCAAGCTCATCACAACAGAAACATGGGAATTCAAGTAGGAACGACAATTAAGGCCAGCTGGCCTTACAAACAAAATGTCAAACAAAATTCTACTACTTGGGCCCACACTAAATTGAGAACTTTATTTTCTATGAAAAAAAAACAATTTTTCATTAAACCTATATTGAATGGGTTTAATTTTGACAGTAAAAATTTAAATTGATTACTAAGCCAGAAATTCAGTTAAGCTTTACTAATTCAAATGTTTAATTATATACCTTATCAAAATTTACTGGCCATGAAAATTTTAAAGGAGCATTATACAAAAAAAGCTAGTATTCTGAAATAAGTATGTACATATATGTGTGTGCTACTAACAAAAATGAAGAAGACAACCTTATAATGTTACATAAAGTAAAATGTAACTTCCTATGACTACAACAAAAATACTCAAGCTTATAGTTTATTAGAACTCTATTTTAATAATACATAATTCACATAAAAAATAAACTGCACATAAAGTATGAAATTTCGTTTTTTGATATATATGTCTATCACCATTACCAAAGGTAGCAAATGTTGCAACATCTCCAAAACTATCTGACTACCTTACAGTACCCAGCCCAACTTCTAACCCATAGAATTTCCTAGAAGTAAATTCACATACCGCAGAATATTTCAGTACATGTAATACTATAATTGCTAATGACCAGCCTTTCACTCTTAGGACTCCTCTACTGATGTACTTAAGTGGTTAAAAAATAAGTGAATACTGATGGGAGAAAGCTTCTGAGAACAATATGAAACCTACAAATATAAAAGGAAAATATACCAATATTAAGGCAAACAAAACAGAACATTAATATGATCAAAGATATAATGAAGACAGCAATTAAACAGATTGAAAAACTATATGCACTGGGCCAAAGTATGAAAAAAGTCATACTCTCCACAATACTAGATATTGGTAGTTCACAATTATAGTATTATTTGAGGGCAATGTTTGATTTAAAAAAAAAAAGCTAAGTATTCATTGTATAGTACTAATTCAACTATCAAGGATCTTTCTCTCTTCTCTTCCCTTAAGATTTGATTTCTCACTAATAGCATGACACAAAATAAGTCATGAAAACATTAGAAATCTTACATGAAATGAAGTTACTTAACACACAACCATTCAGTATGTAAACATGAGTGAAAATACTATAGTTAAAGATCAAACCAAAGGTGTAGCCACATTAAAATTATTTTAAAATACAAGTCATATTGTATAAAAATGCTAAAGTTTTATAAAATACTTTAATAAAATTTATATAAAACTTGCAAAATATTATGTAAAAATGACATGACCATATTGTAGAATGAATAGCCTACTGCAAAACGCATATGCATAGCACCATTTCACTATCCAAGTGTGGGACAACAGAATGAGTAAAGAAAAGGTGCTACTAGGAGTGCTGTAGAGCAAATATGATGGCAATTAATGTCTTCTCTTTTATGATTTATATATTATTTTCAAAGAATATGTTACAATTAGAGTCAGGTAAAATATAAGCCTTCCTCTCCTTTTTCAAAGAACGTATGCTGAAAGACCACCTAGAAGCTCTAATAACAGAAAGAGGGCAGACACCAAGTTTCTTTCATTAGTGTCTTTACCTGGTGGGTGCTGCTAACAAGCAGGCTCATAAAACTATTCCTTATCCACTTGATATGACATGTGACTTCTGCTCTTCATAAAAGTTAAACCCCAATGAAAAGGTAAATGTGTTGACACCATTCAAGACATCTAGGCATAGCTTGGTCACCATCCAGCTATGCAAGCCTGTAATCCCAGCACTTGGGAGGCTGAGGCAGGAGGATCGGTGCAAGTTGAAGACCAGCCTACGCTACAAAAGTGAGCTCAAGGCTAGCCTGAATTGCATAGCAAGACCCTGTCTCAAACACACACACACACACACACACACACACACACACACACACACACACACACACACTATGAAATACAACTAAAGAGATGAAAATGAAATTCCAGAATTGGAACTTTCTTAAGAAAGTGGCAAGAACTTTGGGATGTGTTCAAAGTAAGGCAAATATTTTGAAGGGACAATGTATCTCTTACTGTCACCATTTTTAAAAATTTAAACACTCCTGTTTTTGACCCATGCTTTGTATTCTTCAGTTTTAAAAAGATGAGGAGCAACAAGGTCCAGCATATGAGGTAGACCATCAGGGGCCTGCCAGAAACTCATTGGACCAGCAACCAGGCTTGGTGCATGAGTGAGATCAATGGGGCCCCACAGAAAACTCATTTGACTGACCAACAAAGCCTGGCATGTGAGTGCAACTTCATCCATCAGATAGGCCCAGTGTGGAAAACTGCCACAGAATTCACTGTAGAGAGACCAGAAACACATCCAGCTGATCCGTGAGAACAACTTGCCACAGTAACACAGCAGGTTCATCTCTAAGGGTTGCAGTAGGAAGAAGTGGAACTCAGCAGCCACACCCAAGCCACACTCACTTGGATGAGTTTGAACTTGGTGGATCCAGATCTGGTGCTAAGGTAAGAACTCTACTAAAGCTCTACAACAAGGGTCAGAAGGCAGGGCTGTACAAAATGACAAAGAGAGGAGCAAAATGCACTCTCAGGCCCCAAGCCCACCCAGAACAAATACAGGAGATAATAGCATAGAAAAAATTGGAAATCACACACCTGAAATCTCTGAAATAATAGCATCTGAAGTAAAGAAATGACTGCAGAAAGGTATAGATGAAATCAGATCAGAAACAATTTCTAAAGTCAAAAAATAAATAACATTTAGAATTAAAGAAGTATTAAGTGCTTCTAAAGACAATGATAAAAAATAGAGAATAGAAAAATGATGGAATCCTTGAATGAGCAATATAGGAAAGAAATAGAATGTATGACGCATATTCAAAGTGCTATACAGGAAATAAAAACCTCAATCACAAGCTGGCAAAGCCATTTCAATGAAATAGACTTTCAGACCTTACAGACACCATTGCAGCTAGTGAACAGGTAAGAAAAGGTCTCTTCATAACAACTAGGATGGAAGAAAAATAATTCAACATCTGCAAGATGATGGAAAGATCAACAAAGTAAGACTAATAGGCATCAATAAGAAAGGAGTCTGAGCAAATGACATAAAAAGCATATGGACAGAAGTAATAGCAGAAAACTTCCCAAATATGGGGAAACAATTTAACATTCAGTAATTGAAACATACAGAACTCCAAATAACATCAACCCAGTTAAAACCACACCCAGACAGAGAATAATCAAGATCCCAGAAATTCAGCACAGGAACAATATACTAAAAGCCAGTAGAGGGCTGGGCGTGGTGGTGCACACCTGTAGTCCCAGCACTTGGGAGGCTGAAGCAGGAGGATCAGTGTGAGTTTGAGACCAGCTTGGGCTACAAAAGTGAGCTCAATGCCAGCCTGAACTGCATAGCAAGACCCTCACTCAAAAAGGAGAAAAAAAAAAAAAGCCAGTAGAGACAAGAAACAGATCACAATTAAAGAAAAACCCGAGAATAACTGCAGATGTCTCCTTACAGACCATTGAGACAGGAAGAGCGTGGAGCAAAGCACTTCGTGTACTGCAAGAAAACAAATTACAGCACAGACTGCTATATCCTACAAAACTCTCTTTCAAGTTCAATGGAGAAGTGAAATACTTTCAGGGCAAAGAACAACTAAAGAATTTCATGATGACAAATCCAACCCTGCAGTTTACTAAAAGATATTCCAGAGAGGGATCACAATGACCACAACTCCATGAAGGAGAATGGAAAGAACCCACAAAATAGAGAAACAATTAAACATAGGAGAAAAAGACGTATATAAAAGCAGTCTTTCAACTATTCTTTTGTATACAGCAGCATAGTATTTCCATCAGCATATTCTACAAACAGACTTCTGCACCCTTCTTCTGATTCCATCTAATTCTACATGGTGGATATCAAGGAAATAGCAGTAGCTCAGTCCCACAAGTGACACCTGATCACCAGTCAGCATCATGGACATACTAGAACTTTGTGTGATATAATCCCTAAACTGTTAGAAGTTCTGGACATACATTTGCCAGTCCCATATTTATGTTATGTTTTATTCTTAGTAATTCTTTACTACATGGAAACTTTTTCTTAGTTGGTATCATTGTGTATATCAACCTATTCAAATACTATGCAAGTATTGTGAATTGATTGCAGATTCATACATCTGATACACAAAATTCTGGCTTCTAAGTTGGACTCACAGTTTGATTTGAATTTTGGAATACTGTTTTGAAATATTTAATTCAGTTTCAATATTTAATTAATTTTGTGAATATTGTTTAATTATAATTTTTGTTTTATGATTCATGTTATATCTTTGACTTACATTCTACTTATAAGACATGGTATGATATTTTTCCTAGTATTAGAAACATTAAAAAGAAAAAATAAAATATATACACACATACACACACAAGAGAAGATAAATATTCAGCTACTTTGTCTTAGTTCATTCAGAATAAAAGTTTGTACTAATATTGCTTAGACAAGATATCAGGTCTGCATCTTGTTCTCTGAACAATTACTATGAAGACAACAATATGCATGGTATTAATTATTGTAACCATCTTATTAACTTGTTTTGAAATTCTTTCATTGCCATTTTATCTTTTTTCTCATTAAAATGAATGAAAACACAAAACTATCAAGTAGCAGATAAAAAAAAGGACATTATGTCAAAAACAAGATAAGAATATTACAGTGACAATACATTAGCATGTGCCCATGAAGAAACTGACAAGGAAGGAAAAAGAACTCATCTGGGTCTCTGGGCTGGGCAGATGGCTCAGTAGAATAAGCACTTGCCTGGCAAGCATAAGCACCTGAGTTCTACCCCTGGTTCTGGAAAAAAAGAACTCATCCAGGTCTCACTGGTTTTGGAAAATATACAAAATACAAAAAGATTAATTATAATCTCAACACTATCTGAAATATAGGCAGAAGTAAAGTACTTGAATAGCCCAGAGATATGCATATGAACATATTTTCCAGAAAATTCAGCATAAAGAAGATCAAGAGGGTTCCTGTTTCTGTGGCAATTATAAACTCTATCCAGATCATGCCACTGTACCTATCCTCACACAACCAGGCTAAGAAAAGTAACTGAACCTATAGTATCAGAATTCTCTTTTCTCTGCCAACAACTACTTGAGTCAAAGGTCACCCTAAAACAATATCTTTCTCTACTCTCCAAGGAGTATCAGGAAATCCTGTAGGGTGAAGCTTCTTGCATTCAGAAGAACACTATCTGCGAACTAATACAAGGTGTGCACCAGGTCTGGGATATTTTTACGTTTGCAAAAGACATCTTCAAATCATTCAAAATATAAAACAAATCATGGCCTTATTCTCTCTGATCCACAATGTACCTTTCTAAAATATAATTGAATGTACTTAGTAAAGTCAAGCCAGACTCTCCCACTGGTTGAAAAGGCACAACACACAGTATTTACTACTTCTGTTTAGAAGTTCTCCATGATTGAGAAAAAAAACACAGGTTAATAGGCTGACTTTAAAGGCCAGGTTAAATCAACATCTGAATTTCAGTCTCCAAAGCAATACTTGTTATTTGAGCCTAAATTGGTCAGCAGTAATGGACTGCCACAATCCCCACCAAAAGTCTTCAACATCAAAATTATTTAACAAAGAAAGTATGAATAAATAAATAAATAAATAAATAACACAAATAGAAAATTCTACATGTCAAACAAGAAGAATATTCAAACTACCTTAAGGAGTAGTGCTAATAAATCATAAAAATTATTTTGGCATAGGAATAACAAAATGATAAAATAAGTTCTCAATGTACTATAGACATTAGCTAGTAAAAACACAAATGTCCCTCCCCCCTAGACAGGACTGCTAAAATAAGAGAATTCTACAGTCTGCACGGTGCTCACCCCTAGAGCTGGTAGCCGTTGCGTGCAGCTCACTGCCACCTTTAATTTCCAGTCAGTCTCACCATCAAGCTGATCTGTTCGAATAAAACATGAACCTAGAAGGTAGAGGAGAAAAGGTCACCACTATTGTAATACATTATCGAAGATTATTCCTGATCTATGGCTACAGTAAAAGCACCAATAGATCAGGGTGCAATAGGATCAAGAAATAATGTATCTACATAGTCCCAAGAACAAAAATCTTAGAAGCCTTCATTTTTAGATGATAGAATTTGACTCAGAGAACAAGTCTGTAGAAAGATACAGTCATTAAACTTTTTAATCATTCCTTTATTTACCTATTAAGGTTCAATGTTAACTATGATGTTTTAGAAAGACAAAATTGATCATATCTTGAATCTACATATTTTGGTAATTAAATAAGATATACACAAAAATACCCAATAGCAAATATTATTTATCTAATAAAATGCTTTATTTACTACCATAAAATATATGTTCAATAGCAGAAACAGATAAAACACCTGTGTTAGTGCTATTAGATACTCAAACCCATTTCTCTCTCTCTTTTTTTTTTTCTTTTTTTGTATTTTAGGGAAGGGTCTACAGGGTGTTCAGGGTCTCACTACGAGATCGGATTAGTGATCCACCTCTTTACAGCCTTAGCCTCCCAAGAGCTGGGGTTACAGGTGCACGAGACCATGCTCAGTCTAAGTCTCAGTCTCAGTGTGCCCTGCGGACAGGGCCGGCAAGGCAGGCCCAGGGACCAAACTCTCCACCCCTGTGCCTACTTGCAGGCACTTTAATCCACTGAGCTATTTGGCCAGCCCTATTCAGGTTTTAAATATGCAAAAATATCAAGTTTGAAATTCTAGAACTGGGGAGATAGCTCAGTAGAATAAGCTCTTGCCAGGCAAATGCAAGAAAGAGTTCAATCCCTGGTTCTGTAAACAAAACAAACACAAAACCCTCTATTTACCCTCAGAGTACACAACATATTTCGGATACTTCCCTATAAATAGAGCAACAAAAATGTAAGATCATACACACACACACACACACTGCAACACTGCCTTACAGTGATAAAAGGTGAGGGACAATTGAGAGCTAGCTGAAACAGCATATAGAGATTTTTTTTTTTTTTTTTGGTGGTATCAGGGATTGAACTCAGGACCTTGCACTTGTCAGTCAAGCACTTATTCCACTGAGCTGTGTGCCCAGCCCTCTATAAACTTTTAAAATGGAAAAAAAGAAAAATACAAGACATTAACATACTATTAAGCAAAGACCTCTAAGATACATCGTTAAATGAAGAAAGGTGCAAAACACTGTATACAGAATAATATAGTTATGAGAATGAATATGCAAGTACTTGTATGCAGCTAGTACAGTAACGACAAGTGTACATATCTGTATCTACATGCACACACATCTGTGTGCATGTGTATCTGTGTCTATGTGCACAAAATTTTGTTTATGTGCAGGCATCTCTATATGTGTGTATTTGTCTATGTTCAGAGGAATGTGCTCATTTCATGTATATCTTGTGTATCTCTGTACTTTCTGTATGCACAACTGTTGTTCAGCCATATCTTTGTGTTGTATACAGATGTGCCTGCATATGTGCATCCTATCTTTACAGGAAAGCAGAGTACAATACAAGGACAAAGATTAGACACATCTTTCCGATTATACTTCATTTCATATTATTCACATGGAAATCATTTGTTTTATGCAACTGAAGAAACAGGCTACACCAAACATTTTTATTTCAGTACTTGGGATGAAACTTAGGGCTTCACATACACTATCAAATGCTCTACCATTGAATGATAGCCCTAGCCTTTTTAAATGGTATTTTCAGTTAGACTCTCAATACACTGCCCAGGCTGGCCTCAAACTTGCAATCTTGCTGTCTCAGCCTCAGCATAACCAACTTTCAAAAAGAAATTCTTAAAAAGTAAAAACATGTAAGACAAAAATTCACCGCTTAATCACAAAGAATTCACTGAAGTGATATTTGGAGTTCTTAAAGGTTTTAATTATAGAATAAAACAGTCACAGAAAGCTATACAAGTTTTGTTGGTATTACCTATGAATTCTTAAAAAGCAAATAAGGAGCCAGAGAGACAGCTCCGTGGCACAAGTACCTGCCTCGCAAGTGCAAGGCCATGAGTTCAAACCCCGGTCCCAGAAAGAAAAAAAAAAAATCCTTAAAAAGCAAATATCCTGTGAATAAACTGTGAGATGGTGTCTTAGTTACTTTTTGCTCGTTGCTGGGACAAATACCCGACACTCAAAATAAAGGAAGGAAAGGTTTATTTAGCTCACAGTTCCTAGAGGTTTCAGTCCATATTCGGCTAGCCCAAGGCTGAGTGGAGCAGGGTGGAGAGCATCCAGTTCATGGAGGCAGAACAGCAGCAAAATGGCAGCAGAGGCAGCCAGTCAATCAGGGCAGCAGAGCAGCAGCAACAGCTAGAGCTCCAGTCTGTCTCTCTGTCTCTCTTTATATTACATTCAGGCTCTCTGCCTTAGCTCCCGCCCGAGGCTACACCCATAATCCCAGAAGTACTTCCACCCATAATCCCATCCCAGGGATCATGGATCAAGTCTCAAACTCTAGAAGTCCCTGCCCAATGACTCCATGAGGCTTTGGGGGGACAACTAGACATAAACCATAACAGATGGCCACTATTTGTCCCAGTGTAATGACAGTTCCTTCTCTCCTCTTAAAGGAATACTATGGAATCCTCCTCTTGCTGGTTGTGCTTTAGGGCTTATCACCTACTTGCACAGTCTTGCTGACTTTTCAGTGTGCATCAAAGTCATGTTAATCTCTAAGTTCTTTCTTCTCTTTTCCCTTCCAATTCATCTGCTGAACGGCTGAGTCTACACTGGGCTGAGCGAACACTCCTTGGTCTCTGTGCACTAGTAGCAGAGCCCCAATTCATGTGCCACAGGTCTTAGTCTCCTCCATTCAGAGTCTCCAGATAAAGCTGTCAAGACGTACTGCTATAGCCGGGTGTGGTGGCGCACGCCTGTAATCCCAGCACTCGGGAGGCTGAGGCAGGAGGATCGGTGCGAGTTCGAGACCAGCCTGGGCTACAAAAGTGAGCTCAGGACCAGCCTCAACTGCATAGCCAGACCCTGTCTCAAAAAGACAAAAAAAAAAAAAAAAAAAAAAAAAAAAGACTTACTGCTATATTAAAGGATGAAGAAGCCGGTGGCCTAGCCTTCCCTTTTTCAATTTTAGCCGGGATAAAATTCAGATGCTTCTGCCCCTTGGATTGGGTTGGTCACCCAATAGAACAATTCTTGTAAGAAAAGGTTGGCTCTCACTGTTCTTCATCTACAATATTTCAAAAGAATGATTTGGTACTCTGTCATCACATGATGCCAATGAAGCAGGGAAGCAGAAGAGCTGCAGTAGTGTTGTTTCAATGCAATGCAAATATTGTTAGTAAAGAACCTGAAATTATCCACAATTGGCCAACAGATCTGCCTCTTCATTGTGGCACTTCAGACCTAGTAGCATGAACCTAGATTAATAGTTTCTTTGTATATGGTATTACAAGATGGTTATGGATAACAGAATGAACATGGTTAGTAGGTCTTTTCAGTGAATAAAGCAAGAGAAAAAGCTCATGTGTACACATAAAATACATCACGAGTTCAGAATGATCTTGCTAAGTGAAGGTCAACTAAATGGTATTTCTTATAACCTGCCTGTTCCCAGTTGCATCTCCTTTCTACATTTAAGACAATGATTTTCAAGGACACAGACAACACAATCTAGTAGGTCTTGTGATTGCAGATATTGTCTTTGCATCTGTATTTTGGGTTGTACAATTATAAATGACACTCTCATTCTGTAGCTAATGCTGTCTGTAGGGTGCTGGCTGTGTGCACTAGCTTAGTTTCTCTTTTGTGTGTATAAGCATGTTTTTAAAGAATATATTATTAAGTTATAATGGGTGATATACTAACTTCCATGTTTAAAGTGTACAAGTTGATCTTCACCTTAGAGTCACTTTTTTTTTTCCCCCAGAACTGGGGATTGAACTCAGGCCCTTGCATTTGCCAGGCAAGTGCTTATTCTATTGAACTATCTCCCCAGCCCTTAGTCACATACTAAAGAGAGTAATATATCCTAAAAAAAAAAAAGTATTGTTAGGAAATTCTGTCGTTGTGTATACTTATCATCCTCAAGTATTATATACTGTACTTATCATATGTGGTATCTTTTTATACAACTAGATGCAAAATAGGTTTGGTTATAAGACCCTCACCTAAAAACTGTATACAACGCACTACCCCATCCTATTAAGAAACCAACAACATAAATGGGCAAAAGAATTCTGAGCTAAATTAAAATCTCATAGAATGAGCTTACCGTTCTATATGTGGGTCTGTGGCTACTGTGATGTAATCATATAATGCATGGCTCCATGTGTAAGTCTGTGAAATCACAATTAGCACTGAGACATACTCATTATGGGCAAAGATCCATCCTAGTGCCCTTCTGTGATAATTTCTCCTCCTACCCTTTCTTCACTGGCTGTAGGCATTGGTGATGGCCCGTGTGGTGTCACTAGTTCTGTCTCTGCTATGGTAGGGATTTGGCAAGAACCACAACTACACTGGTACAGTCATTTTCCAGGACCTCAAAACTTCACTAATGACAAAAAATAAAGGGATTTAACTTTCTAAGAAACTGCAGATAAGGCCAGCCAAATAGCTCAGCAGATTAAAGCACCTGCAAGCAGGCATAGGGGCCAGGGGTTCAATGCCCAGGCCTGCTGTGCTGGCTCTGCCCACAGGGCACGCTGGGAGAGCAACTGAGAATGGGCTGGTGGCAAGCACCTGTAACCCAGATCTTAGAAAGCTGTAAATAGGTGGATCACTACAAGTCTGATCTAGTAGTAAGACCCTGAATAGCCTATAGACCCTTCCCTAAAATAATATATAAATATATAAATAAATTATATATATATATATATATATATATATATATATATATATATATATATGGATGACTGGGGAGACAGCTCAGTAGAATGAGCACTTGCCTGGTAAATGCAAGGACCTGAGTTTAATCAGTGGTTTAGAAAAAAAAAAGAAAAGAAAAAAGAAACTATAGATAAATTACGAACAGCATTCAATTACCAAATAATTAGCATAATGTTACTGTTACAAACTGTCATGCAAATACATCTGCACAATATATAAGCACAGGGTGCATTCCTCAGAGCTGTTAACATGAGACTGTAAAAAAGACTGCAAGCTAGATAAATGAGACAACCTTAATCAGAGGGAAAATGACAATAGTTCTATCACTGTTAAAAAACTTACACTAAGATTCTCCTATCAGTTTTAAATATCTGGAAAATGAAATAAACCAAAGAATCACTGAGTACATAGTTACTTAAAATAGTAGAAACAATGAGAACAAAGGTAATCTGCTTCTTCACTGCAATGCTACAGAAGTAGTTTCAACACTTCCTGCTGCCCATATCTTGTCACACAACTCCAATAAGGAGGGAAAGACTTTCTAAGCTTTAGCAATGTCATGTTCCCCACAAGGTTGTACTCACCTTAAAACATCCATTGAAGAACTTCCAGTGTGTGAAACAGCCAAGAGTTTCCTTAAAATGAAGATTTTTAATAGCATCACTTTCTTCAAGCTATCTTCATCATGGTCTTCACAGTTTCCCTTATTTATGTTGTGAAGTGCACTGTCACTATGATGGCCAAGGTGGATTACTACCTTGATTGGCGTGGTAGCAGCATGCAACTTCTGGGTGTCTTTAGGTGTTCAAAGAAAGTATGATCATGGGGTCTGTCTGTAATTCCATCCTCTGCTTCCCAACCACCATGAGCAAAGCAGCTTTGCTCCACTATGCCCTTCCGCTACGATTTTTGAGGTCAGCCAACCATACACTAAGCCTTGAAACTATAAAGCAAATTAAACCTCTTAAGTTGTGGGTGTCAGGTTTTGTATTCTAGCAATAGGAAAGCTGACTAACACAGTCACTAAATTCTTCTGTCAGCAAACCAACTATCTCCTAGAAGAGCGGTGATATGGATGTCCTTAGGGTCACCTATTTCTTCCACAACTCTATGTACTCCCAACTAGCTTCCTGCAGAGTTTTAAGAATGGTGCAGAAGCTTCTGCAATTATTTACACCAAACATTCACTGTCCACTCTTGCCATTACACTGGAACATTTTACTTGAAAAAGCTACCTATTTTCTGATTCACTTCAAAATCTCAAATAAGAAATTAAATAATTATCTGCTACAGGGATAAAAACAGGCTCCAGAAACCATATAAAATAATAGGTTTTACAAGTTAAAGTAATGCTGTAAAACATCAGCTGTTGTAGCAGTTGATACAACGTGTCAACTTGGCTGAATGACTCAGCGGCCTGGTTCCCTGTTGGTGGGAGCCCCACTCTGAGGTACAATTGGTTCCTCCCTGGAGCGTGACCAGGGCTTGCCTAGGATATGATTGGCTTTCTCCCTAGAGCGGGATCAAGGGTTCATCCTGGGGTATGATTGGTTCCACTCTAGGGCACATTGGGTCCACGTCAGAATGACTGAGCACAAAGAGACTTTTTAAAGAGCTGAGGAAGGAGTCAAGACTTCACTTCATTGGAGAAGCTTCTGTCTTCGCATTTGGCCTGGGCTTCGTCATCTGGCTTGCAGCGCAGACTCTTCAGCCTTCAGTTTAGATCTTTTGCCACTGGTCGCAGACTCCTCAGCATCCATTACAGACACTTCAGTCTTCCATCACAGACCCATCAGCCGATGGATAGAGACTTACACGGAGTGCTGCAGTGAAGTCCAGACCTCGGGATTGAATTCTTCAGTCCAGAGCATGCAGACACCTTCTGCACACTTTCTCATCTGACTCTGTGGCTGACTATTGTAAGCCAATCTTATAATTCCTTATAGATTGTGTATTTTGTGTTAATATCCGTTCCTCATATCCTGTTCCTCTAAGTAAAACCCTGACCAATACAGCTGTGAATGATGAAATTATATTTGGTGAAAAAGAAAACCCGACTTTGACAAAGCGCACTATCACTACATGCTTTGATGCCCAAATGTGAATTATATACAGCCATGCAGGCACCTTGAAAGACTCAGAAAATGGTGTTTTGCAAGCATCACATAACACCTAGGATGTCTCCATGGTGATCTGTGGACTGAAGAGCCAAGTATGATGAAACTTTTCTTCACACGATTACTCAGCTACTAACGTCATGGTGACTAAAATTTGCAATGTGTCATTGGGGAACTGACAGTATTTCCCTTTCTCAAGTAAAATTCATAGATAATAGAAATGTGCAAAGCTCTTAACATAAGTACAAATACAAATTAAAAATGAAGAAACTATAATCTTCAATTTCAATTGGAAATATAAGTATACCTTTGAAAAATCACTCCTTCTAAGGAAAGAAATCAAAAGAAATTCCTTCTAGTCCAAAGAAAAGCACTTGGAAGGAATCTGAGAATTAAACAGGAAAGGAAGACCAGGAGCCTCAAACACAGTATCCATTGATTCAAAAGGGCAAGTGCTAAAGGTCATAGAGCAAACACAGAGAGACCATGAGGGAAGAAAAGCAAGTCTGACGAGAAAAATCAGTACTGTGTTATGCATCAACAATATGTTGAAATGCAAAAGCTCATCCTTCTACATTGTTTATGTAAATGTAAACTAGTATAATTACTATGGAAATCAGTACCAAGATTCTTAAAAAAACAAAAAACAAAGAACACTACAACTAGAAATTCCATTTCACCCAGCTATTTCTCTTCTATGTATATTCCTGAATTAAAAACATCACATTTCAATGATACATATATACCCATGTTTATAGCACAATTTATAATAGGTCAATCTAGAAAGTAGCCTGTATGTTCATTAACAGAAAAATGGATAGAGAAAATATGGTATTTGTATACAATAGAGTACTTACTACTCTGCCTTAAAGAAGGACAAGCTTAAGTTCTACGTAAAAAAATGGATAACCCTTGGAATAATGTTGAGTAAAATAAATGAGATACACAAGATTAAATATCACATAGTCTCTCTAACATGAAAAATTCAAAATACAGAGAGCAAAATAAAAAGTAACAGCAAGCAGGGAGACAGATCTTTTGCAAATTGAAACACACCGTCTAGGGGGAGGGGAATTAAAAAAATGACATATAGTATATACATAATCATTATGTAGTATAAACAACATACTAATAAAAATAAAAATTGACAAAATATGGGGCTCGGGATATAGTTTAGCAGGACAGTGCCTGCTTGGCAAGTGCAGGGTTGTGAGTTAGATTCACAGTATATACATATAAAAAAAATTTGTTTTGAAAAACTTTTAAGTGTATGAGTTTGTATATTTATTTAGAAATAGTCTTTACTTTTATTAGGAACTTCACCTAAGCTAATAGTCTTTTGCTGTTGCAGCTGGAAAAGGTCAAATTGTAACTGTACATATTTATGGGATATAAAATGCTGCTTCAAATTACAAATAGAGTACGCAAGAATTAAGTCAAGCTAGTTGGATGTGGTAGCAGAGGGCTAGAATCCTAGCACTTTAGAGGCTTGGGCAGGAGGATCACTAAGAGTTTTAGGCCAACCTGTGCTATGTAAGATGACACTGTCTCAAACTGCCCTTGCCAAATGATAATAATTAAGTGGAGATAACTAAGATATCACTTCAAATACTTGTCATCTTAAGATGAGACCATTTCAAATTTACTCTTAACAGTTTTGAAGTACAGAATATACTTTTATTATACAGATAATTAGGTAGACAAACAGATGATAGATAATCTCAAAAGAAAAAGAAAAAAATGCTTTCCTTCCACCTGAGACTCTACTTCTGACCCAAACCTTCCTTTTGCTCATGCCAAGCCTCTGGTAAGTACCATTTTATTTCTGCATCTGGAAAGTTCACTGTTCTAGATTCCACCTGAATTAGGGAAACCATGCAAAGCTGTCTTTCTGTGCCTGGTTTATTTTATTTGCATAAAGTACATCACAGTCACTGTGTTGCCAAAGTAACATTTACTTCTAGAATGCTGACCCATATTCAGATAGCCCTATTATACCACACTGTCTTTACCCTTTCAGTGATGGACATTTAGTCTGACTCCTTATTTTGGTTACTATGAACAGTGATGCACTGAACACAAGTTTCCAGATATTCATTCAAAATATTTATTTCAAATCTAAGTGAGATTGACTTGAAATTCTATTTTTCATTTAGAAATTCTATTTTTAATTTGTTTAGCATATTACTTTCAAAATAGGCAAAGGGCAATATCAAAAGTTTGTCCTGAGCTGGTCAGATAGCTCAGTAGAACTAAAACACCTGTGTAGGCAGAGTGAAGAGGCCAGGGTTCAATCTGTGCCCGCCCCGCCCCTGATGAATGCTGATACTGCAATTGAGACTGGGTATGGTGGTTCATACCTGTAGTGTCAGTGTTTGGGAGGCTAAAAAACGGAGAATCACTACAAGTTCAATCTGTGCAGTGAGACCCTGTAGACCCTGTACTAAAAACAACAATGAAAAAGTTCATACAGCTTTTCCTTAAATCGCACTATATAACCAAAGCGTTGATAGGAAAACATCTTTTATTTTGTTTGTATGCTATAGGGAATTGAACAAGGGTCTTTGCACTGAGCCACAGCTCCAGGTCCTTTTGTTTGTTTGTTTATGTATTTATTTTTACTTTGAGATCAGATTTTGCTCGGTAGTGAAGTTGACTACGCTGGGATGGAACTTGCAATCCTCCTGCATCAGCCTGCCAGTATGCTGGGATTAGGAGTGTTCACCATTACAACCAGCAAGATAAGATCTTAATAAAAGAATGTCAGCTACAAACACGAAAAGATTAACACCTTAAAATGTAACTATTTTTCAACAGTAATGAAACAATGAACTGCTAGGAAAAAAAAAAAAAAAAGACAAATGAGGTGCACTTTACACTAACCAGACGAGCTGGCAAAACCTGAGTCCACTTGTGACTAAACTGTGAACAAGGAGGTATTAATCCAGATATTCCATGCCTACACACTAAAGCAGAGGAACTACATAAGTGTTTATGCAATATTCTCTTAAATACAAAGAATGAAAACTGAAAATGAGTATGAACAAGTTTTTAGATGTTACTACCAATTAACAGAAATATAAGCAATAAAGAAATACTTTAAACCAAAGATATACATTATACAAATGTAGAATATGGGAAATTTTCTTTCTTATCTTTTCCTTTTTACACAAGATTTTGTGCTGTAGATCAGACTAGCTTTGTACTCACTATTTAGCCCAGGCTGGCCCTGAATTCACATGTCTAAGCCTCTCAATAGAATATGGGAAATTCTGTAAGCTAAGTGACATTTTTTCAATTACTGAAAAAGAAAGCAGCAACTGCATAGGTAAAAACAAAACAAAAACTGTAAGGGACATATCTATCAAGTATTATGGATCATAACCTACACTCTGATTTGAAGAGACCAAATATAATAAGAAATGAATAAGGCGATTGGAAAGTTGGAAACTGATTCGATACAAGATAATACAGAGTTTTACTAAATGCTTTATGGCATGATAAAGGCATTATAGGTTTGGTTTTTTTTCCCCTTTTTTCTTTTTTTGTATTTTACAGATGGGTCTACAGGGTGTTCAGGTTCTCACTACTAGATTGAACTCTAGGCCCCTGTGCCTGCTTGCAGATACTTTAATCCACTCAACTATTTGGCTAGCTCTTATGGTTCTGATTTTTAAACAATGAAGAACATATTAACACAATTCTATAATAATGAGATTTGTGATTCACTGGATAAACAGAATAAGATAATGATAAAAGAAGACTGGCATATTATGACCACTGTTAACATGTGATGGTGACTATATATAGCAGTTCATTATCTTATGTTTCACAAACTAAATTTTTCTATACAGTAAGAAAAATTTTTAAATCTGCCAAGCATGATGGTGTATACCTATAATTCCAACACTCTGGTAGTCCCAGAAAAGACTGGCAAAATAAAAGATTTTTAAGAGATCCACAGTCTTATAATACTGTACTGAAAATGTTCAGATTTCAGTAATTATCACTCATCATGAAAAGGGCAAGATTATAAACTAAATGAGAAAAGATGAAACAGGGAAAAACATAAAAACTATAGATCTTAGAATTATCTGATAACTTTACGATAATCATAATAAACATGTCAATAATCATATACAATCATGGCTGAGTCAAATGTAAAAAACAAATCTCAGCAGAGAAACATTAGGTACAAAGACAGACACATGGAAATTTTCTTGTTAAAAACATAAGTGAGCAAAAGAAAAACCCAATGATCAATGAATGAGATCAACATCAAATGGAGCAGGGGAGAAGAAATGAACAAAAAAATTTACCAAGAACAAAGAGAGACATTAAAATGTAAATAAATGGTTTTGATCCCTAGCACTACATGCTGTGCCAGCGCCACTCTCCGGGCAGGCTGAGCTGGCCATAAAAATATGAAAATAAAATTAACATGTTCTCAAGAACTGATGGAACAATAAAAAGAAGCAACATATATGTTATTAGAGAACTAGAAGAATAAGAGGAGGGAGGAAAAGTACTTCAAGATGAAATAGCAGAGGATTTCTCACATTGCAGTAGCTGAATGAACTCCAAAATGGTAAACCTAAAGAAATACACACCAACATGTCAAATGTTAGGGAAAAAAATCTTGAGAGAAAAAGCAAAATAACCAAACAAACACAAAAAAAACCCTCTTCACCTAAAGGAGGAAAACGGTAAGAATAGCTGGAGATTTCTCACAAAAAAAATAAGAGACCAGCAAAGAAAAGGACCTGTAAAATAAGAATTTTGGATCAGTGAACACAGCCTTCAAGAAAGAAAAGAAAAATGACAATGACGTCCTCAGTGCAATAAAACTAAGAAAAATTTACTGGTAGTAGTCCTGGCCTACAGAAATTCTTGTGGACAGGAAATGAAAAATGATCTTAGAACATTACGAAAGAAAAATTGCCAATACAGAAAGGAAAAAGATAACTCATTCTCCTTGAGGTTTCTAAATGATTTCTGACAGCTAATGCATACATTATAACACTGATATGCTTGTTGATAAACAGGAAATATTGAAGATAAACATATTATAAATGAAGGAAAAAAGTCCTACAAAGAGAAGTGGTTTCTCCATTTCAATAAGGCTGGTAGAAGGATGACCTCAGTGAGTTGTGGTAAAATACACAAATAAAGATACAAATATCCAAAAATAAAAGATACTATAGGTAAATTAAAATTTTTGAAAAAGTTAAAAACAATAAAAAACAGCATAAAAAGAAAGGCCTACTTGAATCATATTCAAAATTATACTTGAACACAAATGATCAGAGTACGTGAATTAAAGCCAGAGATTAGATAACTGCATAAAAAAAAAAAAAAAAAAAAAAAAAAAAAAAAAAAAAAAAAAAAAAAAAAAAAAAAAAAAAAAAAAAAAAAAAAAAAAACCAACACTATGCACAATTCAATTCGAAGAAAAGAAGATATATGCACTTAAGTAGTAGAATGGGAAAAATAGACTGTCTTAATTTTAATTAAAATGCAGGATGAAGCCGGGCATGGTGGCGCACGCCTGTAATCCCAGCACTCAGGAGGCTGAGGCAGGAGGATTGATGCGAGTTCGAGACCAGCCTGGGCTACAAAAGTGAGCTCAGGACCAGCCTCAACTGCATAGTGAGACCCTGTCTCAAAAAGACAAAAATAAATAAATAAATACATAAATAAAATAAATAAATAAATAAAAAAAATGCAGGATGAAAAACTTTTAACAAATTAGGATGACTCTGGGTAGTCCACAGGACTCTGGAAAGCTATGATTTGTGAGTCCAGCAGGAAGAAACTGAGATAGCAAACAGACCCAAGCCAAGCCCAGTTGGTTGAGTTCGAGTTCGGTAGCTCAGTGGAGCACAGACCTAGACCCAGATCTTTCCTGGTACCTGGTCCAACTTTTTAAGAACCTTCAGAGGATTCTGAGTAGCCCACCGGATTCTAGTGAGCTGTGTCCTGTGGCCATGAATGCACAAAATGGAGCTTGTGCTGGCTCAGCCTTTTAAAAACTAAAGAAGTAGCTGAGCCCGGTGGTGTGTGCCTGTAATCCCAGCACTTGGAGGTTGAGGCAGGAGGATTAGTGTGAGTTCAAGCCCAGCCTGGGCTACAAAAGTGAGCTCAAGGCCAGCCTGAACTGCATAGTGACTCCTTGTCTCAAAAACAAATAAACAAACAAAAAAACAAAAACTAAGGAATATTCTAGGTGGCCTCGGGGATCCTGGTGACTCCAGTGCACATCCACCAGCTACAATGAAACTTTTTGATTATCAGCCAGTCAGTCACCGCTACTAGTAGTGAGAAGCTTGGTGAGCCTACTCTGCTCCCCACTGTAGAAGAAACTTACAGACTTACACCTCAGCGCTCTCCCACCACTGCTAAGGCTGGGTGATTACTGAAAACTTCAAACATACCAAAGCACAGAAACACAAGGTAATCTCAATCCTCCAACCCACCCACAATAAATCCAGGACACAAAGACAAACAAGAACTTGGAAATCACACACTTGAAATTGCTGAAATGATAGCAATTGAAGTAAAGAAACAAATCTATCAGGCTATAGAAGAAATGGGATAAAAAAAAAATCTTTCAGGTAAAAAGAAATGACAATAATAGTGAAAGAACTGCTCAGGACAGCTGAAGAAAACATAGATTAAAAAATAGAATAAAAAAGGATGAAAATACTGATAATATAGGAAAGAATTACAATGCATAAAACAGATTCAAAGAGATATCCAGGAAATTAAGAATTCCATCAAAAGTCGGCAAAGCTTCTCGAATGAATCTGAAAACAGACTTTCAGTCCTCAAACATAGCGGAGCAGCTACTGAATATGAAAGGGAAGAGCTCTAAAAACTAACAAGGAATCAGAAAAAAATAATTCAGGACAACTCAGAATTACCTTGTGTAATTTCCAATTATAGGACAACTCAAAGCAAAATAATAAATTATAGATATAAATGAAATAGGAGACACCTCAAATGACATAAAAATACTATTTGAAGAAATAGTAGTAGAACATTTTCCAAACATGAAAAAATAATTTTACATACAGTTAAGCAAGGCATTGAGAACATCAAACAGATACAATCAGAATAAATCTATTTAGATTTATTAAGATTTCAAAATTCAGCAAAAAAAAAAAAAAGAATATTAAAAGCTGCTAGAGAAAAGAAACAGAATACCTATAATGCAAAGGCCATTGGAATCACAGCAGATTTCTCAACACAAATCATGAAATCAAGACGAGCTTAGAGTAAAGTATTTCAGGTCAGAAAGAAAATAATTTTTTCAATACCCACTCCCACAAAAAAAAAAAAAAAAAAAAAAAAAAGAGAAAAGGAAAGAAAGAAAATAACTTACAACCCAGATGGATGTACCCTACAAAACTTCCCATGAAAGTCAATGATGAGTAAGATGTTTCCATGACAAAGAACAAGTGAAGAAATTCATGACCACCAAACCAACTTTACAAAGAGTACCGACAAATATTCTATAAAGAGACAGAAACACAGCTTAGAGAACAACAGAAAGGAATCACCCAACAGAGAAAGTAATTAAAAACATGGAAAAAGTATGGAACCTATAGCAAGAAAATAACATGACAAACATGAGCCAGCACATACCGGTCATAACAATCAATGTAAACAGCCTCAATTCACTGAACAAAAGAAACAGACTAGCGGGGTGGATTATGAAATAAATCCAACATGAAGTTGCATATGAGAAGTACATTTAATTAAAAAGGATATTCACAGACAAAGTCAAAGGATGGAAAAAAATTGTTCATGTCACAGACTGGTTCATCCAGCAACAATACACATTCTTCTCAGCTGCCCAAGGATAATCTCCAAAACACACCATATACTAGTGCACAGAGCATCCTTAAATAAATGCAAAGGAAATCAAAATAATCCCATTCACACTATCTGACCACAGAGCAATAAAATTGGAAAGTATTGACAAAAGAAATCACAGAAATACCATAAACACATGGAAATTAAATAACCTTCTAGACCAGTGGTTCTCAACCTATGGGTCATGACTCGAGAGGGGGTAGAATGAACAAAATACAGGGGTTGCCTAAAGCCATTCTGAATCATAACTGTAGCAAAATTACAGTTTTGAAGTAGCCACAAAATTATTTTTTGGTTTGGGGTTACCGCAACATGAGGAGCTGTATTACAGGTTCACAGCATTAGAAAGGTTGAGAACCACTGTTAAACAACCAGTGGGTGATAGATGAAGAAATTAAAAACTATTTATAATCAAATGAAAATGCACTTACAAAAACTTGTGCAATACAATGAAAGCTATCTTAAGAGGACAATTCAATGCAGTAATTTCTACATTAGGAAAACAGAACAAGCCCAAATAAACAATCCAGTGCTCCACTTCAAGCTTCTAGAAAAAATGCAAAACAAACAAACCAACAAAAACAAAACAGAACAGGAGCAAATCAAGCCCAAAGCTCAAAAGAGGCAGGAAAATAAAAGATCAGAGCAGAAATTAATGTAATGGAGATGAAGAAAACAACACAAAGAATAAGTGAATCAGAGCTGGTTCTTTGAATGAATAAAATTGATAAACTCTGAGCCAACCTAATCAAAAAGCAAGGAAAAAAAAAAAAAACAAACTCATGCAATAAGGATTGCAAAGAGCAAAATCACTACAACCCTAAAGAAATACAGAAGATTATCAATATCTACACCCAAAATATTTACTCTCACAGGATGGAAAACACAGAGGAAATGGACAGTTTTCTAGATACATATGAAATGCCAAAGTTGAGTCAAGAAGATATACAAACTGTGAATAACAGAAAAAAAAAAAAAAAAAAAAACTTGGAAATGTAACAACAACAAAAAATAGTTCTGGAAACATTAGCCAGAGTGATTAGAAAAGAGAGAAAAATACAACGATTATAGACTGGAAAACAATAGCTGGGCATGGTGGCGCACGCCTGTAATCCCAGCACTAGGGAAGCTGAGGCAGGAGAATTGGTGTGAGTTCGAGACCAGCCTGGGCTACAAAAGTGAGGTCAAGGCCAGCCTGAACTGCACAGCAAGACCCTGTCTCAAAAAGAAAAAAAAAAAAAAAAAGACTGGAAAACAAGAAGCAAAATTATTATTTTCAGATGACATGATACTCTACATAGAGGATCTCATAAACTCTATGAAGATTCTTATAGATCTAATAATCAAATACAGTAACACAGCAGGATACAAAGTCAACACCCAAAGATCAGTAACATTTCTTTAGACAAATGATGATCACACTGAGAAATTAGGGAAACACCATTCACAATAACACCCCCTAAAATGAAATACTTAGGAATCAATCTCGCAAAGGAAGTAAAAGATTTACACAGTGAAAATTATGGTGCTGAGAAAAAGGATTGAAGGGGAATTAAAAAATGAAAAGCTAATCCATGCTCCTGGATAGGAAACACCAGAATTGTGAATACAGCCATACTCCCAAAATAGTCATACAAATTCAATGCGATCCTGATGAAAATACCATAAATATACCTCAAAGAGCAAGAGAAAACATTCCTCAAATTCATTTGGAATTTGAAGAGACCTAGAATAACAAAAGCAGTCCTGGGAAACAAATGAAAGGCAAGAGGTACCACAATCCCTGACCTGAAATTATACTATGAAGGGACTGTGATAAAATCAGCATGGTGGCTGGGGAGTTAGCTCAGTAGAATAAGCATTTGCCTGGCACATGCAAGGGCCTGAGTTCAATCCCCAGTCTTACAAAAGAAAAAAAAGAAATCTCAGAAAAACAAAGTGTTTATGCCAGTAAAATCAGCATGGTATAGAGACAGACTTGAGGATCAATGGAACAGATTAGAAGATGCAGACATGACCACAAACACACTCAGCCACCTTATCTTTGATAAAGGGGTCAAACATGTTAACCAGAAGACAGATAGCTTCTTTAAGAAATGGTGCTTTGCACATGCCGAAGGCTAAAATTAGACCTACGTCTATCACGATGCACTAAACTACACTCAAAATGGGTCAAACATTTAAGCATTAAATATAAACACTACATCTTCTGGAGGAAAATGTAGGTAGAAAAATCTTAAAGATATAGGGGTAGATAGAGAGTTCATGAACAAAAGCCAAACTGCACAGGAAATACTTGACAGAATCAACCACTGGGATCTCATCTTTTTGAAAACTTTCTGCACTTCAAAGGAAATCTTCAAATGGATTAAAAAGAAAACCCACAAACTGGGAAAAAATAATAGTTGATTGTCCTTCCAATAAAGGCCTTCTATCTAGAATATATAAAGGTTTGTTTACAAAATCAAGCCCCCAAATTAAAAGAACCAATCCAAAAATGGGTATCTGAGATGAATATATACTTTTCAGATGAAGAAATACAAATGGCAAGTAAATATATGAAAAAACAATTCAACACCATTGGTCATTTGAGAAACTTAAATGAAAATAACACTGAAATTCCATGCCACCTTAGAAAGAATGGATAGCATCAAGAAAGACAACAATATGCAAATCATATCCAATAGTGTGAAATTCATATTAAAGTGAAATTCTGTATCACTTCTGTTTTAATATTGTTTTTTCGTCTTTATGAAATTTAAAAAACTATATGTAAATAATAAACAAACAAATAAAATGAAATCTGATAAAGACATCAGCCAATAACAACTGCTGGAGGGGTAGTAGAGAAAAGGAAACCTTCTGGATCACTATGGAAATCAGTGTGGCGATAGCTAGGGTATTTTTCCAGAAGATCTAAAAACATCATACCACAGCAATATATGTGTAACCATGTTTACAGCAGCACAATTTATCACAGTTAAATCTTGGAAACAATCCAAATGCCCACCAACTGAGGAATGGATAAAGAAGATGTGGTATTTTTACACAAGGGAGTATTATTCAGCTATAAAACAGGATAGATCTCAGGTTTTTATTGGTAAATGGATGCAACTGGAGACTATACTCTTAAGTGAAATAAACCAGACCCCACATGTGCAAACACTGTACTGTCTCCTTAGTGTGAGAACCTGAAAGAGAAAATAAAATCTGAAGGGTAAAATAGATACTGGCTAATGGGAATGAATCTATTCAAAAGGAAGGAATTACTGAGTTGACGAGGACAGGAGAAATAATAAGGGGAAAAGATATGTCTATGTATATAAGCAGGATGGATTGGACAACTGTACTGTGGATTTCTGTCAATCTATGGAAAGGATCAATACTAATGTTTAATTTTTTTTGGCTCTTTTTTTTCAGTTCTTTTTCTCTTAATTTCTTATGTACTTTTCCCCTTTCTTTCAAATTTGCATGTATGTATCTGGTAACAGGAATAACTAGTTGAAAGACAACACTATGTATTACAACAAAGATTGTGGAATTCATATTATTTTTGCTAAATGAAATTCTATATCATTTGTAATTTTTCTGTTTTAATACTATTTTGCACTCTCTTTAAAAAAGCACGATGACTACATTATCATCATATAGAATATAGAGCAAAGACAGATGCATGGACAACTATGACAACCACATAGTGACAGCACGACATTTTCTCAAGTAGATGTGGCCACCCTAAAGACACACACATATTGAAGAATACAATAGTAAGTCATGCAAGTTAAACTGAACTGAGTAGAGAAACAGTCAGATCCGCCCTTGACTTGTAGGTTCTGCTACCCTTCCTTCAACAATGGGTAAGACTAGAAAGTCAGTAAGACATAAAAGATTACAACATCACTAACCACCAGCAGACCCTAATGATTTTTAGAACTGTCCAACTCAACAACAACAGATATCACATTCTTGTCAAGAATCAGACAATATTCTAAAAAAGAAATCTACAGAGCCAACTGTTAGTGTGAACATACTCCATCAAATAATTAAGAATTAACATCAAATCTATATAATCACCAAGAAATAAGGCAGTACGTCTCAACTCATGTTACTAAGTGTATAAATTACTCACACATGTCAAAATGGAAAATAATACAATGACAAAGCTTCTTACACAATTTTATCAGTATGGCCACATGACAAGCACACTGTGTGATCCTAACTTTAAAGAAAGACATTCCTAGGATGACCTAGTAACATGAACATAGGAGGAAGAAACAGGTAAGTAAGCAGCCTTATGAAATTCTGTTAATCTGTTTTTGGGGTAACATTTTCCTACAGAAATGATTACATCTTTAGGTGCTATAAACCCTAGTATAGATCACTTGATTCCTATCAGAAAGATAAAATAGTATCATTCAACAGTTAAACTAATTCAGGAGAGTTAAACATCACTACTTACAATTAAAATGAAGAGGATGCTAATGAGAGGAGGTTAAGAAAAGCAAATTTCCTTCTCTTTAAAAGCAAATTTTAGGCAGCAGAACCTTTGGCAGAGGTGCAGTTTGGGACCAGGACGCAGAATCTTCAGCAGAGAAACCCAGAGAGCCAAACCAGGAACAAAACATCTAGCCAGTGGGGCACAGTGGATTCACTTCCATGAGCTGCAGCAGGAAGAAGCAGAGCATAGCAACCAGACCCAAGCTAAGCCCAGCTGGTCAACTATGAGTTCCATAACCCAGTGGAGACCACACCTAGACTCAGATCTATGGGAGCATCCTCTTGAGACAGAGGTGGCAATAGGTAACTGAGTGAACTAGTCTGCCTGGAAGACTCCAGGCACATTAAGGGGAGGTGACCAGATAGAACTTAGGGGAACTAATTTTAGTACAAATTCCCAATTTAATGTGTGCTTAGCTATGCAGTCATAATGTTTGCTCTAATAGCCTAAAGTATAAACCTGTTAGTTAAAAAAGTTTGTCAATTGCTAACTCTTACTACCCATTATTAGAGCTGCTAATTATATTACTGTAAATAGAATATCCTATCAGCCACAACCACATATTTACTTTTGGATAATAACATCAGGAGGCTCTTAGGTAATAACCTCACCAAAGCCCTATACCGAAGGACAGAGGACGGTGTAAAACAGAAACCATTATCTTACCTTCAGTCAATAGAGAGGTTAAAATCTTGGGACACACACAAGTCAAGAATCTCTGACTCAGAAGAGATTCCTAAAGAACAGACTCTTTACACAGAGGCTCTGATCATACTGATATAGCTAACTACTATCAACCTTTCAAAAAAAAGTATCACAGAAATTGAAATAACAACTTCTCCCTGAAATATCAAAGGACATAGAGTAGGAGCAAAATGCAATCTCAGGCCCCAAGCCCACCCAGAGCAAATACATGAGACACTAGCATGGAAGAAATTGAAAGGTGCACACCTGAAACCTCTGAAATAATAGCAACTAAAGTAAAGAAACAACTGCAGAAGGGTGTAGAGGAAATCAGATCAGAAATAATAGCATCCAAAAGCAAAGAAATAACTGCAGAAGGAATCAGATCAAAAATAATCTCTCAAGTAAAATAAATGACAACTATAATGACAGAATTACTAAGTATTTCTAAAGACACTAATTTAAAAAAGAGACTATAAAAATGATGAAAACTTTGAATGAGCAGTATAGAAAAGAAACAATGCATGAAGCAGATTCAAAGATATTCAGGAAATTAAAAACTCACCTAAAAGTTGGCAAAACCATCTGAGTGGAAGTGAAGATAGATTTTTAGACCTTAAAGACACTATTGCAGCTAGTGAAAAGGTAAAGAATGATCTCTTGAAAACAACTAATGGCCTAGAGTAAAAACCCAAACAACTAAGATCTAGGAAAAATTAATTCAACAGATGCAATGCAAAGATGAACAACATAAAATTAATAGGCATCAATGAAGGAGTTAACACAAATGATACAAAAAGAATATGGGCAGAAGTAATAGCAGAGAACTTCCCTAGTATGGAGAAACAATGTAAAAATAAATTTTAAAAAGTAAATGAAAACTTACATCTACAAGCATTGAGTAAAACTTTAGATATACACTGTCAGATAGTTTAACTCTCTAATATCTAACATATTTACCCATCTTTCCTGAACACCTACTCTGTTAAAAGCATAACTTTATTCTACTGATCTTAAAGAAATTACAGTTTAGTAAGTAAAGTCAGATAAGCAACTAAACCAAAATAAAAGGAGAATAGAGGTTCTAGAACAAGCATGTATTATAGGCTTGATCACACAGTTCAATCTGAAAATTGTATAATGATAATTCACTTTATATCACCTGAAGCAAACTAGACTGCTCTAGAATCAGATGGTAAAATCTTTCTCTGAAAGGCTCTCAGAGAAGGATTTACAAAATGGCTAGCCAGGAAGAGAAGGCCCACAACACCATGTAGCAAGCCTTCCCAAACCTACCCTGGTTACCCCAGAAAGCAAACAGCCATCTCTTCAGGTACAGCCTTGTTTGTCCCAAAATTTAAGAACTCAGGATTAAGAAAAAGGGCTCCAGTGGCAGACCAGGAGAAAGCTAACTGGAATACCTCAGGATTGAAGTAACTGGCAAGGAAAAATGAGAGGCAGAGGAAGGACTAAATACATACTTCTTGGGGATCTGGGTCATTTAAGACAATAAAACCTCACAAAGATTGTTAAGGTAAGAAACCAACATTTTCTTAGTTTATATTTTTGTACACATTTACCTACTCAAATACTATGTGAGTACTCTGAATTGATTACATATGATACACAACACTCTGGCCTCTAAGTTGGAATCATGATTTGAATTTTGCAATACTGTTTTGAAATATTTTATTTTATTTCATTAATATTAAATTAATTTTCTGAATAGTAAGTATACTTTTTCTTTTATGATTCATACTATATCTGATTTATAATATACTTATAAGACATGGTATGATATTTTCTCCTAGTATTAGAAACTTTAAAAACAAAACATGTGTATATATATATATATATATATATATATATATATACATACATGTATACACAAGGATACATACATATATAGAGATAGATAGATAGCTACTTTATCTTAGTTCATTGAGAATGATAGTTTGTAGTAATATTAAAAAAACTGAATGAAGTATGGTGTTTTCCTAACACTCAATGAATCACTAGGTTCTTCAGTTGCAACAAATGCAGCACAGTAATTGTTAATAGCAGGAGAAACTGGAATAGGAATGTACAAAGTTTCTATAAGATTTTTTTATGTAGCTTTTCTTTTTTTTTTTTTTGTCTTTTTGAGACAGGGTCTCGCTATACAGTTGAGGCTGGCCTTGAGCTCACTTTTGTAGCCCAGGCTGGTCTCGAACTTGCACCAATCCACCTGCCTCAGCCTCCCGAGTGCTGGGATTAAAGGCGTGCGCCACCACGCCTGGCTTATGTAGCTTTTCTGAAGATCTAAGATTATTCTAAAATAAAATTTGCATTTAAGTATAAAAAATGTTATATTCATATTTACTGAGTGTCACACACAGCGACTTAAGCATAACTGACATCCTCTAAGCCTAGCCTACTCCAGGCTGAGAGGTAGACAATGCAAGGTCTTATCAGAAAGTGTTGAATCTAGGTGCCCTAACTAGGTTCATGACCTCTAAAGCTCTGAGTTTCATGATACCAGAAACACTAGGTCTCCTTCCTCATCCCTGAACTATGCCAGTCTATTTATGAATACTGAGCTCCAATATATAAAGATTAAAAGAATTACTTGGGGGTTTATTGTTTTGGGCCTTTGATTTTTTTGTGACCTCACTATTTCTGGAAAGTTTATCTCTTGCAGTGCAGCCAGCTACTTTTTTTTTTTTTTTTTTTTTTTTCCTGGCTCCATGTAAGCCACTTACTGGTCAGGGGCAGAATTTAAACTTCCTTGTCCAGGCACAGTTTCACTCTTTCCAAATGGTTGTGTGTGGTTTGATGACTCCTCACAATTCCAGAGAGTCCTGCCTATACTCCTTCAAGAAAGAGGCATTTTTTTTCATGCAAGAAAGAGGCTTTTCTCTGTGTACTGCTAGGAAGACAACCATGGGCATTGTTTTCCACATTGATAGATGCTTAAAATATTCCCTACCTATCTAATCACCAATTTTACTTTTAATCCTTTTAACTAGCTTTATAGGTATTAGCACTGGAGACTGAAAGCTGAATTCACTTCTCTAAAGCACAATAAGATTAAGAGAACTGCTTGCTTTGGCAACTCATCAAATACTCAAAGAGATTATACACTGATTACATTTTCAAAAATATACATAATTATAGAAATGATTATGTATCATTCATCAAATGAACAATGAATACTCTGTATAACCTCACTCATTTCTATTAAAAAGCAATGGAATTTGTAGCTCATGTTATCCTAAGTTAAATGTTGAAGATTTTTGCATCTATGTTCGTGAGATAAATTGGCCTGTAGTTCTTGTTTTTAGTTACATCTCTCTCTGGTTTTGGTATCAGTGTAAAGCTTGTCTCTATGAAAGATTTTGGGAGGATTGCTTCCTTTTCAATTTCACTGAAGAGTTTGAGGAGTATTAGGATTATGTCTTCTGTAAATTTCTTGTAGAATTTGGTGGTGAATCCATCAAGTCCTGGACTTTTCTTTGGCGGTAGACTGATTACATTTTGTATTTCACTGACAGTTATTGGGTTATTGAGAGTTTTTATATCTTCTTGATTCAGTTTTGGTAGTTTGTACATTTCTAGGAATCTATCCATTTCATCTGTGTCTTCAATTCTGTGAGAGTAAAGATTCTCAAAGCAGCTATTAATGATTTTCTGAGTCTCTGCTGGGTCTGTAATAACTTCACCCTTTTCATTCTTTATTGCTTGAATTTGAGTCCTGCCTCTTTTTGATAAGGTTAGCTACGGGCTTATCAATTTTATTTAATCTTTCAAAGAACCAGCTTTTTGTTTCATTAATTCTTTGTATTGTTTTCTTTGTCTCAACTGAGTTAATTTCTGCTCTAATCTTTATAAAGCCCGTCTTTGGAGTTCTGGTTTTGTTTGTTCTTCCTTTTCTAGTTGGTTTAGGTGCTCCAAGAGAGTACTTATTTGTTCCTGTTCTTATTTCTTAATGTGTGAGTTCAGAGCTATAAATTTCCCTCTAAGAACTGCTTTCATTGCATCCCATAAATTCCAGTAGGTTGTGTTTGAATTTTCATTAAATTGTAGATATTGTTTAATTTCCTGTTTAATTTCATCTGTAACCCACTGGTTGCCGAGAAGGGTGTTGTTTAATTTCCATGTATTTCAGGAGTTCTTGTTGTTTCTTTTGTCATTTATCTCCAGTTTCATTGCACTGTGGCCAGATAATATGCATGGTATATTTTCTGTTTTCTTGCATATACTTAAGCATGATCTATGCACTATTATGTGTTCTATTTTGGAAAATGATGGCTAACAACAGTTCTAGAAAGCACTGTACATGGTTTCAAAATAAACCCTGAGGGCATTTGACTGACCTTGGGAGATACAAAAGTTACATATTTTGTTATACAGGTCTTGCTTTAACTTTCCCTTAACCACCCAGCAGGAAAGTTTAACCATGAGGCATAAAATGTAAAGCTAGATTAGTATGCTGAACTGTAAAAGGCTTAAATCAACATCTTCCATCATTGCCAGTTTTGCCAATAACCCACTGTAGCTATGGAACATTGGATTATGTATACAACTACTTTCTCTTAGGTCAATGAGAAGAATTTTTTTTTTGTACCAATAACGATTATAAAAATTACCACATCTACACCTTGTGCTTCGTATAACTACTAGGACAACAATATGCATTGTTTCAAATACTGGAAATGTATTACTAATGTGTTTTGAAACTGTCACATTGTTATTTCTTATTAAATGCAATAAAAAAAGAAAAAAATAAATAAAGTTAAATGTGAGGGCTGATGAGACAACTCAGTGGACTCAGAGCCTATTTAGACAAGCGCAGGGATGAGGGTTCGATTCCCAGCACCACATGCCATGCCAGCTCTAATCCCCAGCCAGCACTGAGCTGGCGACAGAGTCCAGGCTTGGTGGCACAGGTCTATAATGCCCCTAGCATTGGGGAAGCTGAAAATGGGAGGATTACTACAAATCCAAGCTGCATAGTGCATAGTGAGACCCTGTACCACAAACATTACAAAACAATAATAAAGATAAATACTTTTCCTCTTATATATTTGTATATTGAAAAAAATATATAAAACCTTCTTTGATGTTGACCACAACATTATGCAATATAACAACCACTGTCAAATTTCTATTTTGTTTCTGAAATCCTGTACCATTTCTAATGTATTTTTCCACTATTTTGTATTGTCTTTTTTTAAAAAGATGAGCTAGATTCTAGTTTATTGTCTCTAGAGACTATGCTCTAGATTTCTAAAATTTAAGTAATGGTAAGAATTTCTGCAATGTCTCCATGTTCTCCCATTCTGTTTCTAAAAATGAAATCAGTATCTAGACCTCTGTAAATGTATTAAACACTGGAAACAAGGTAAAATTAAAAAAAAAAAAAAACAAAAAAAACCTTATGTTAAATAAATATATACTATGTTTAAAACTTAAGAGACAAAATGACATTATTTTACCTGGAGTACATTTAACATTACTAAACCTCACAGTAACTGGTATGATTTAATGATAGGTGCTAAGGGCCGGGGAGATAGCTCTGTGGCACAAGTGCCTGCCTGGCAAGTGCAAGGTTATGAGTTCAAACCCCGGTCCCAGAAAAAAAATTTTAAAAAAATAAGTAAAATAAAGATAGGTGCTAGGGGACTATAGCAAAATATGAAATATAGCCAACTTGGCAAGTTATACAAGGATCAGATTTAGTAATTTCTTTTTCTTATTTTTAACAGAAACTAATAGCTACACTGGATGACAGTTAAAGCTCAGCAACAATAAATTATTCAACTAGTATTCTTATATCCTGTTATAGACTTCTTATGAATATTTAAAATTTATTTTGTATAACTGACAAGAGTTGACAGGAAAGGACAGGTTTAATGACCATTAAATTAAGTTCAACTAGTGTTATGTGTCACATTGGAGAGTCAAATCAAGTGGTGATAAAGTAATTGACAGAACTCTATGAGACAGAAGACAAGTCAGTGAAAGCCTAAAAAGTCACCCTGGCCATCAGGACGTACCCACAACTGCTCACATATCCAATAGCTATGAAACATATGTACTATGACATATGTTCAACAAAAAGAAAATGAACACTGACTTTCCATTTGTAATACTGGATCACTGGCCACTAAACTTTTCAATCATTTATGTAACTTAATGACTCTGCCTCAAATTTTTAGGTTGGTGTTAAGATGGAATAGCAGTAGACATAACATGGATGAGGACCATGGCATTTAACTATCCTCAGCTTACTAACAAGTCATTGGCAGATATACTGTGATATGTTATATCTCAAACACTTAAACTATAATATCATTTAGGATACAAGAAAAATATATATTGGCATTTGTAAGACATTGATGAAACTTAGTTCTAAGATATTAGTACTTTTTAATACCAATGAAAGAACTCTGTGCACTTGAGAGATATTTGCTTTGAATTAAAACTGATAAAGCAGGACCAGGGAGATAGTTCAGTAGAATAAGCACTTGCCTGGTAAACACAAAGTCCTGAATTCAATCCCTGGTACCACAAAACAAAACAAAACAAAACACTGATAAAGCAATTGGTTCAATAGAATCTAAGCCATCAGTCACCAGACATATCAACAGCTTCACTGACATTAGAAATAATCCACTCAAGGCTTGACAGAATATTCTATATTAATATAGTAAAAATATCATCATGGATCAAGTCATCGAGCTTACTGACAAGGACCCAACTGGTGCTGTCTAATCCTGAACATGTTGCCACACTTAGGACTTCAATATCAATAAAGCACTAAAGACACTTATTATAATAAAAAACATATTATGAGTTTATCTGAGCTAAAATTGAAAAGCAATAATAATAATAATAATAATAATAATAATAATAATAGTAATAATAATAGCAGATAACACAACAACTTCGGACTATCTTTGGCTTTCTAAATACTAGGCATTAGAACACTTTAAATTACTTAAAATCACCCAAAAGTATTTCTGAAATTAAACCACTGATTGAAAATAATATTATGGAACCAATGTTATACAAGTTGGAAGATACTTCTTCCAAAAAGAAGACAAATAGTATAGGAAACATGTGATTTCTTAATATCTGGAGATGATATTTAAGGAAAATAGAATTTAAGGAAAAATTAATAAAACTGAAGAATAGAACCACAAGTTAAGACAAACTACAACGAGAACTAAACTCTGCTCTATTAGTAATCTTTTGCAAATATGTAAATAATCAAAAACAGCATACATGGATACTGTATTTTCTTTTTTGAGGAAAAAGGTTTAATTCTTTTTTGTTGTTGTTGTTTTTGTAATCTTTTTGAGATAGGGTCTTGCTATGCAGTTCAGGCTGACCTTGAGCTCACTTTGATAGCCCAGGCTGGTCTCGAACTCACACCGATCCTCCTGCCTCAGCCTCCCGAGTACTGGGATTACAGGCGTGCGCCACCACGCCCAGCAAAAAGTTTAATTCTTAAAGAATATCAAAGAGATTCATGATCCAATATTCATGCTATTAAAGATCAATATATCACAGAGAATAGTTCACCACACCACAAAAAATGTAAGGCAAGATTACAGAACAGACCATTTTAAATTTTCTTTCCTTTTTTCTTTTTTAGTACAAGGAATCAAACTCAGAACTTTGCACGTGCCAGGGAGGTGCTTGTGTCACTAAGCTTCACAAACAGCATTTTTAGATTACCATCAATATGAATATATAATCTCTCCAAGGCTTTGCTTAATACTTTAATATTCCATCCTTTTCTACTGTATCTGCACAAAAAAAACAATAAAGGTTAGAGAGACTAAGAAATTTACAAAACTTCTAGGAGTCATATCATTTCAAAGAAGCCCTTTTTGTTCTCCCATCTGAAAAGTGCATATTTCAAATCACCTTCTAGTTTTAAAGTACTTGATATTCTTCATAATTTATTTCCTTACATAAGCTATTTATTTTTCCTTTTAAGTTAACCACTGAAAGTAATTTCAATATTTACTGTAATATTACTAATCATATTTTCTACCACAATCACTAAAAGGATAATTAAATGTAAAATTGTCTCACAACACAAGCATCCTGTTGTTCATTATTCTGGATAATTTGGAAAGGAAGATAATGAACTTTTAAGTAATGGGTGGTGACATCAGGGATAGTGATATAAAATCCTCTGAAAATCCACTTCTCTGCAACTAATGAGAACACAAGTACAACACGTCAAAAACAACTTTTTCAACCATGGAAAATCAAATCCTTATAACAATTAAATGCGCATTTATTTAAGAAAAAAAAAGTAAATCTACCAAGACTAAGGTGTCTTAGTTATAATCCCTGCGCAACTACTAATAAAGTAAGTTTTAAAATATACATTAACAAATGACAGGAGAATTAATATTGTAGAAAACATTTACATAAGAAGACAGTAATAAAGCAGTATAACACACACACACAAAATATGAAACATACAGAACAGTAAATTAACAGATATAAATACTACCTAATCAGTAATTATATTCAATAGAAATAGATTAAAGATTCAAACAGTAGACACTAACTGAACACTATTTCGTCAAGGCTATGCACATGCCAACCACCTCCAACCAAGCCTGAAGTGAAACTAGCCTGAGAGCATAATTAAAGCCCAATAAAAAGTAATCAATTTCCTACAAAACCAGGCAGAGCACATGCTTAGACATAGTTGAGTCAGACCACTGACAGATAACCATGGGGCAGAGGTTAGGACCAACCTTTCTATTTAATAGAGATAGGAGGGTAGCTATGGAGCAAGGTAGGTCATGGGGAGGTCATGGGGTAGAGACATTTAGTGGCTACAGTAAGAGAATAGTAGAGATAGGGAATGCTAAGATTTCAACAAAGTGTAACTGAGGCCCCTCTTAATGAGAAAGGCTCTGAAGTAAGGGGAGAGACTGGTATTTGACAGTAGGGAGAACACAGAAGGAGCTACCAGTGTGACGACTTCAATGTTCTTAGTGAAGCTTAAGGCAAGGTCATTAGCTAAACATGAACAGGCAGGTGGTGAAGACAGAAGACTAAAGAAGGTGTTTCTGGGAAAACTAGTCAGAAACAGGGACTGGCTGTGAGTTCCTATATTAGAAACAGAATGGTTGAAAATAAATAATTGAATGATGCATCTCAAGATTATAGAAAAACAAGAGTAAATCAATCCCCTACCTAATATAAGAAAAGCACCTATCAGAGTCCCTATGATGAAATTAAAATTAAAAAAAAATTATACAAAGGATCAATGAAATAAAAAATGGTTCACTGAAAAGATAAACAAAATTAACAAGTCCTAGAAAAACATAACAAACTAAAGCCCCAAATTAATCAAATTAGAGGTAAAAAGATAAAATCATAATGTATAATAATGAAGCCCAGAGGATTATTAGAAATTATTTTGAAAAAATATTATTCTAGAAAATCAAAAGATTCTTAGAAAAATAAATTCCTATACATCTGTGACTTACCTAAATTAAACTACAAAGTCTAAACAAGTAAAAATCAACAAAATTGATGCAGTAGTAGAAACTCTACGAAATAGAACAAAGTCTCCGCCTGATAGAATTACTGTTGACTTTATTACCAGACCCTTAGAGAAAAATCAACACTTATATTTTTAAAACTGAAAAATAAGAGTAAAAGAATATTACCCTAAAGTGATAAAAGTCCAACATGATGAACCAACAGCCAGTATCTTACTAAATGGGGAAAGCTAAAAGCATTTCCTATACAACAAGAAACAAAAACAGATTGTCTGCCACTTTCATTCACTGTAGTACCAGTGTAGTACTTCAAATTTTAACCAAAGCAGTCAGGTTATAGAGAAAGAAAAAAAACTTTTTTGAAAAGGAAAAAATAAAATTATTCTCATTTACAGATGATATAGGTCTTTACTCACAAAAAACCCAAAAATCTCCTCTAAGAAGACTTTTAGATCTGTTATACAAATTCAGCAAAGTGGCAAGATACAAACTCAAAACACAACAATCAACAGTATTCCTGTACACCAAAAATAAACTTGCAGAAGGAAGTCAGGAAAACAATTTCATTCACAAGAGCTTGAAAACAAACAAACAAACAAAAAACAAAGCCCAGAAATCAACCTAACCATAGAAGTAAAAGCCATCTATAATGAAAATTACAGAACTCTGAAGAATGAAACTGAAAACAGCAGAAAATACTAAGAAATTCTTCTTGAATCAGAAGAATTAAAATCATGAAAAGGTCAATATTACAAAAAATGATCTGCAGATATCATACACTCTCTATTAAAATATCAATAACACTCTTTTAAAAATAGAAAAAGAATCCTAATCTTCATATGGAAAAAGATTCAAAGTCAAAGGAATCTTGAGGAAAAGAAAAAACAAACAACTAAACAAAAACAAAGTTAGAGATATCACAATCATCAACTTGAAGTCATATTACAAAGTTAAACTAACAAAAAACAACATGGTACTGTCACAAAACCAGAACTGTACATCACTGGAATGCAACAGAGGACACAGAAACAACCACGTGCAACTACAGTCATCTTATTTTTATAAAAGGACCAAAAGCACATTAGCAAAAAGGTATCCTCTTTCGCAGATGGTGTTGGTAAGCGGAATATCCTTTTGCAGAAAACTAAAACTATATTTCTACCAGTTACCCAGTGTAAAAGTTAAACCATACTGGACTTAGATATAACAAAGGAAACTATGAAGTTATTGGAAGGTAATACAGGGAAGAAAATTGAAGCCACTAGTACAGGCAAAGACTTCATCAATACAACTCCAGTAGTGCAAGAAATATTAAAAATAAACAATTAAGCTCGGATTCCTCCACATCCAGATCCTAGGCTTGAGTGTATAGGAACGTTTTTGGCCTATTCACTGAAATGGAAACTTCCCCATTGAGACTCCAGGACCAGGGTGCCTGTGGGAACTTTTGCATCCTTATAGTGACTAGAACTCCCCCAGGCAGACCGCAGATGCAGCAGTGTATGTGGGAACTTCCACCTCCTCCTACAACATGAACTTCCTCATCCAGGGCACAGGCCCAGCATCTCCTGTAGATCAGGACCCAATAACCTGAGACACTTTGCTAGACCCAGATCTATGAAAGTGTCTTCTCTCTTTTTCTCTTGACATACAGAGGAGGCAACAGGGTGAAGCAGTCTGCCTGGAAGACCTCAGGTACATCAAGGGGAGGAGATCAGATGGGATTTAGGGGAATTAATTAAATACAAATTACTAATTTAATATGTGCTTAGATACATAGGTATGTTTGTTCTTATTGTCTAAAATACAAACACATTATTTACAAAAGTTTGTCAACTACTTTTAATCACTGCCCAATATTAGTGTTCCTAACTGTAGTTCTGTAAATACAAAATTATAACTGCCTTAACCATATAATCTCTCTTGGGAAAGAACTTCAGTAGGTGCTAAGGTTATACCACCACCAAAGCTCTACACCAAAGGTCATATGACAGTACTATACAAAATGACAAAGAGAGCAAGATGCAATCTTAGGCACCAAGTCCACCCACAACAGAGTAGACACTTCAGTAGAAGAAAACGGGAATCGCACAGCTGAAATCTCTAAAGTAACAGCATCTCAAGTAAAGAAACAAATGCAGAAAGTTACAGAGGAAATCAGATCAGAATCAATCTCTGAAGTAAAAAAAGAAATCTCTGAATTAATACTGGTGTCTGAAGTAAAAAAAACAACTGCAGAAAAGTACAAGAGAGGGCTGGGGAGATAGCTCAGTAGAATAAGTGCTTGCCTAGCAAGCAAAAGGTCCTGAATCCAATCCCTGGTACCACACACACACACACACACACACACACACACACACAAAAGGGTTTATTGACAGTTTTAATGTTTAATTATTTGACCAATCTTACATACCTATATCTATTAAGCAGATTTAATGATAAAATATTTAATACAACCACTGTTAAATTTTTGTTCTTGTTTTGAAATAAGGTACTATATGTACTCTTGCTTGTTACTCTTTTTCCTTTTTTCTGCTATCTTTACTCTTTAAAATAAAAATTTAGAAAAAAAAGTACAGGATAAGTCAGATCAGTAATAACTTCTAAACTAAAAAAAGAAAACTCTGGGTTAAGAGCCTCTGAAGTAAAGGAACAACTGCAGAAAATTAGGAAATTGGATCAGAAATAATCTCTGAAGTAGAAAAAGAAAGGATAAAAATAATGAAAGAATTGATGCTTCTAAAGAAGACAATGATAAAAATTAGACAAAAATAGAAAAATGATGGAATCCTTGAATGAGCAGAAAATTTAGGAAAAAAACAGATTGAATGAAGTAGTTTGAAAGAGATATACAGGAAAATAAAATCTCAATCACAAACTGGCAACACCATAAGAAAAAAAGTGAAAATAGAGTTTCAGATCTGGAAGACACAATTGTAGCTAGTGTAAAGGTAAGAAAGGATCTCTTAAAAATAACTACAATGCGTGAAAAAACAATTCAACATCTGCAAGATGTTGTAAAGATGAACAATGTGAGATTAATAGGCATCAAAGAGAAAGGAGTCAATACAAATGGTATCAAAAGAATATGGCAGAAGTAATATCAGAAAACTTCTGAAATATGAGAAGACAATCTGGCATTCCGAGATAACTGAAGCATACAGAACTCCAAATAATGTCAACTCAAATTAAAAACACCCAGGCATATAATAATCAAGATCCTGGAAATCCAGCAGAAGACATAACATACTAAAAGTCACTAGAGAAAAGAGATCACATTCAAAGAAAAACCCATCAGAATAACAGCAAATTTCTCTTAAAAAAAAAAAAAAATGAAGTCAAGAAGAGCATGGAGCAGTATTTCAAGTCCTCCATGAAAAAAAATTTCAGCACAAAATGCTACAGCCTGGAAAACTCTCTTTCAACTATGAGGAAGAAGTGAAATACTTTCATGACAAGGAACAACTAAAGAATTTCATCATGACAAAAGCAATCCTAAACAGATTACTAAAGATATTTTAGAGAGGGACCAAAATAACACGAGCTCCACAAATAAGAACAGAAAGAACCCACCAAACAGGGCAATCAATTAAACACAGGAGAAAAAGGAGTAAACAATAGTATGTTAAAAAAAAAAAAAGCACATGTCAATTTTAAGTCAATACATTCCAATTGTAAGCATCAATATAAATGGACTTAATTCCCCAATTAAAAGAAATAGACGGGCACAGTGGATTAGGAAGCAAAATCCAACAACATACTGTATAGAAGAAACACACCTAACTCAAAGAAATTCACAGGCTGAAAGTCAATGGAAGGAAAACAATAGTACATGCTGCAGCACCTCAGAAAAAAGCAGGGGTAGCAATCTTCTTTGCAGATAGTCTGAACTTCAAGATTGATGAAATGGAATAAAGAATGTCACTACATACTGATTGGGGGAAAAACTCAAGATGAAGAGTTAACATGCATAAATATGTACACACCCAACATGGGAGCAGCTATATAAGACAAATCTTAACGGACAGAAAAAATCTAATATTGAATACCACAATCTTCACAGGAGACCTTAACAGCCCTTTATCCCAAAAACATAGATAAAGGAGACCAAAAAAATTAGCAAAGAACTAGCAAAACTGAACCAGAACTTGAAACAACTGTACTTTGTGGACATATACAGTGTTTCACTCAACCTCTTCTGAATATTCATTTTGTTCAGCTGTATATGGGACATTTTCTAAAATAGGCCACATATTAGTCCTTAGGCCATGCTTAAGTATATGCAAGAATACAGAATTTATCCCATACATATTATCTCACCACAGTGCAATGAAACTGGAAACAAATGACAAAAGAAACCACAAAAATCCAATAAATACACAAAACTTAAACAACACCCTCCTCAGAAAAAAAAAAATGGTTCCAGATGCAATTAATAATATCTACAATATAATGAAAATTGAAATACAACTTACCAGAATTTATGGGATGCAACGAAAGGAGCTCCTAGAGGGAAATTTGTAGCTGTGAACTCACACATGAAGAAAAGAGAATGCAAACATATACTTTACTGCTGCACCTAGATCAACTAGAAAATGAACAGCAAACCAAACCCAAAGCTCAAAGATAGGAGGAAATTATAAACACTGGAGCAAAAATTAACTCGAACGAGACAAAGGATACAAAGAATTAAGCAATCAAAGAGCTGGCTCTTTCAAAGAATAAATAAAATAGATAAACCCCTAGCTAATCTCATCAAAAAGAAGAAAGAAAACACTCAAATTCAAGAAACAAGGAATGAAAAGCATGAAATTACCACAGACTCAGTGTAGAAAAAAAAGATCATTAACAGCTTCTTTGAGGTGAAGACAGATGAAACTGACAGATTCCTAGAAAGGTACAATTTACCAAAACTGAATGAAGACAATGTAAGAACTCTTGATAACCCAATAACAGGTGAGAAATACAAAATGTAATAAAAAGCCTACCGACAAAGTCCAGATCCTGATGGATTCAACATTGAAATCTACAGAAATTTATAAAAGATATAATGCCAACACTCCTCAAACTCTTCAGTGAAATTGAAACATTTCTCCCAAAATCATTACTGGCGGTAAGTATACTTATAGTAAAACCACAAAAAGATGCAACTAAAAAATAAAACTACAGGTGAATCTCTCTCATGAATATGGATGCAAAAATCCTCAATAAAATCCTAGTATATACAATAGAGCAAATAATTAAGAAGATTATTTATCAGGACCAGGTAGGATTCATCTGAAGGATGCAGGGATGGTTCTACATACACAAGTCTATAAATGTAATACAGTATATCAATAGAGCCAAATCTAAAAACAACATGATCATCTCAATTGATGCAGGAAAGGCTTTTGACAAAGTTCAACACTCGTTCATGTTAAAGTTCTACAGAAAGAATCAACATCATGTGGCCATACTCGCAAAATTCTTATACATATTTAATGCAATCCCAATCAAAATACCACAAACTTACATTAAAGACCTACACACATCATTCCTAAAATTTATTTGGAACTAAAAAAGACTTAGAATAGCAAGACAATCCTGGGCAACAAAGATAAGGCAGGAGGCGTTAGAATTCCTAACTTAAAATTATACTACAAAGCTACAGTAATAAAATCAGCATGTTATTGGCAAAAAAAAAAAAATAGACCTGCAGATCAACGGAATAGATTAAAAGATGCAGAAAAATACTAACACACTCAGCCACCTTATTTTCAACAAAGGGGCTAACCATGTTTACTAGAAGAAACATAAGCTATTCAACAGTTGGTGCTGGGAATACTGGGTCTCTACATGCCAAAAACTAAAACTTGACCTTAATCTATCACCATTCACTAGCTAAAGTCAAAATGGATTAAAGATCATAATTTTTTTTTCTGTGGTTTTTATTATTATGGCCAGCTCTACCTGTCCAGGGGGTGGGTCTGGCACAGCAGGTGGGGCTGGGGATCAAACCACTCTCTCTGTGGTTGCCTAAACTTTCTTAAGCATGCAATTTAGAATGCTGAACCATCTCGCCAGCCCTGTTTAAAGATCTAAATATTAAAACAGAAACACTAAACTGCCTGGAAGAGAATCTAAGAGGAAATCTTGAAGTCATAGGGGTAGGAAAAAAGTTCATGGGCAACAATCAAAATGCATGTTTAACACTTTAAAGAATCAACAACTGAAACCTCCTCCAGCTGAGAAGTTTTTCCACATCAAAGGAAATTACCAACAATGTGAAAAGATAACCCACAAATTTCAAAAAAATTTAACTAATAAGTGTTGGGCCAAAGGTCTTCTATCTAGTATTTATAAAGAACTAAAAACCGTTAGGGTTACAACATTCAAAGACCCAATCCAGAAATGAGCATCTAAGATAAACACACATTTCTCAGAGAAAGAAATACTACAAGCTTATGGATACATGAAGAAATGTTCCACATCACTAGCCATCTGTGAAATGAAAATTAAAACAACACTTAGATACCATCTTACCCCAGAAAAAAATGGCTATCATAAAGAAATCAACCAACAACAAATGTTGGAGACAGTATGGGGAAAAAGGAACCTTTCTCCACTGCTGGTAGGAATGCAGTCTGGTGCAACTAATATGGACACCCTTTAAAAAACTAAGACTGGAAATCTCATTCAATCCAATTACCCCCCCTACTGGGAAGTATTCCAGAAGAACTACAAACATCTTATCATAATATTGTTTGTGCTCCTATGTTTACAGCAGCACAATTTGTGATAGTAAAATCTTGGAAACAACCAAAATGTCTGTCATCTGAAGAATGGTTGAAAAAGATGTGGTATTTTTATACAATGGAATATTATTCAGCTATAAAGAATGATAAACTTCAAGCTTTCATATTTAAGAGGATGTATCTTGAACATATACTGGTAAGTGAAATAAAGCAAAGGTACATGTGTAAATATCATATAGTTTCCCCAATATAAGAACTCAAAGGAAGGAAAAAAAAAACTGGACAGGTATAACACAGCTAAACGGAATTCAAGAATTTAAGGATTACACAATGAAAAAAAAGGATTGTACAATGAAGAGACAGCAAGCAGAAAAGTTAGGAAACATGGCGGGGCAAAAGCATGCACTTATATACGGAACATCAAGCAGACAATTCTCCTAATGATCTCCAACAGGTGTTTGACACTGAGGATGGCAATGTGTAACACTAAAACCATAATTGGAATGCCTTTCATTCTGGTCTTTTAGATGTGCTCCTTCTGATATCATTTCAATTATTGCTGTACCCTGTCTCAAGTAAATCTGTTTTTCTTAAAAAAAAAAAAAAGAAAAAGAAAAAGGTAATAAAGAGAACAAGAAATAAGGAAAAATAACATACAATTAACCTGTTACAGTTTTGCTTATGACTAATTTCTAAATTTCTGTGTAAAAATGTGTAACTGTATTTTTATCACATCCTATAGGGATTAGAATATCAATGATTTATGGAAAATATCGCTTCCATGTTAAGTCTTAGAAGGTGGACATTCAGAAAGACAGTGATGTTAAGCTCAAGTACTATATTATAGAGTATTAGTATCACTACGCTTCTCTCCTAGAGGGTTAAGAACTTAAGTTTCCAAACCAAAAAATTAAGAGAAAAAGAAGGTCTACAAGGATAGCGAATATTTTGGCTCTAGCCCTTCAAGGTCGATGAGGACTCAGGATGCAAGAGACAGTGGTGTCCTAAATTTTCTGTTCAAGGAGATTATGGAACCACAGAGGAAAGGGATTGATGATGCATAGTATTCCTAAGGAGAGTTACCTAGAGAGAAAACATTCTCTTGGGGTTTCACAGAAAGCAAATTGGTCAAGTAATGGCCATGACTCATTCACTCAGCTGACACTGATAAAACTTTTACCAAATGCTGTACACGGTTTCAAGTTAAATCCTGAGGGGATTTGCCTGATCTTGTCAGATATGAAAGTTAACGTGTTTTGTTACATAGGTCTTGCTTTAACTTGGTCTTAACTATCCATCAGGAAAGTCTAACCAGGAGGCATAAAAAGTAAAGCCATATTTATATTTTGAATTATAAAAGGCTCAAGTTAACAGTGTCTAACATAGGCAGTTCTGCTGATAACCCACTACTTTTATGGCCTATTCGACTATATAGAAAGTTATTTTCTCTTAGTTCAATGAGAAGAAAGATTTGTACTGACAGTGTTTAGAAAAGATGCCATATCTGCATCTTGTACTCTGAACAACTACTATAAACACAATAATAATGCAATTAATTATTGTAACTGTTCTACTAACCTGTTTTACAACTGTTATTTCTTTCTCATTAAAATTAATAAAATATTAAAAAATAAACAATTAAAATTATATCAAGTTAGAAAGCTTCTGTACAGCCAACAAAACATCAGTGTCAAAAGATAACCTACTGAACAAAAGACAATTATTGCTACTCTTTTGGTAGAGGAATACCCACAGCTCAAAAAATTAATCCTCCTAAAATAAATGAGCCAATCATAAAAAGTCCAAACAAACTGAAAAGACACTTCTCCAAAGAATAAGTATAAATGGCCAATGAGTATATGAAAATTGCTCAACATCTTCAGTCATTACATCAATGCAATTCTGAGGTTCTGTCTTACCAGTGTCAGTATGGCTAACAAGACACAAAACACATAAATTCCTGCAAAGGATAGAGAAGTGAGGTGCACCCTCCTACACTGATGGTGGGAATGTAAACTAATACAACCACTACACTAGCAGTATGGAGATTCCTCTAAAAACTAAAAAAAAGAAATTGCACTTGACCCAGCTCTCTTTTTCTTACATATTCTCTGGAAATAATTAAAGACATCACATTGTAGTAACATGCATATGTTAACATGCATATGTCCAAGTTTATAACAGTACACTTAACAAAGCTACACTCTGGAAAGCACCTAGGTACATATTAACAAATGAATGAGTAAAGAAAATAGGGTACACAGTGAAATATTCATCCATAAGGAAGAATGGAATCATGTCATTTGCAGAAAAACCAATCAAGCTCAAGATCATGCCAAGCAAAACAAGACAAAGTTTAAATATCTCACATTTTCTCTTAATGAGAAATCTAAATTATAATTAAAAGAATAAAATAGATAATAAGATGCTAGAAAGAAGGTAGAGTCTTAGAGATAAGAAAAGCATAGGCAGTAGGGAGGAGAAAAACAGGGAAAGAGAAAAAAGAATTAAATATGATCAAGATATATTAAATGCAATTACATTTCCCTAAACAGTCTTTATCATAAACATATATTAACTAACAAATGCTGTTTATGAATGGAAGAAAAATCAACAATTCTGAAATAAAACTCAGTATGAGGTATTCACACTAGAAATAATATGTATGCCAACCTTATTAAACATAAGAATATATTGCACTTCCTGTAAAAAGATCGTTAATTCATTCAAGTTGGAATTGTAGAGCAGAAAGGATCTCTACATTCCTTCATACATTGCTCTCAGCCAAGAGATAATGAAAATGTGCCCATATGCCATAGTTGAATCACATCATTAGGAACAGGTCAAAGAGATTCAAAATGAGATGTACTGATTTCCAACATGGCCTAAACTTGACCATAAGAATTTCTATCCTATTATCCCTTTCCACTTTCTTCTTATTGCTGAAAACTTAAAGACACCTAAGCATTACTCTTCTAGTGAAGCTGATAGCAACTTACCCCAACAAAATTGCCTCCTCTCCTATAGCCCAAAATACTTTTTTCACTGTACCATACAATAGGATTACTGTCAGTGTATGTATTTCCACAAATACACAAAACATGAACTCTTTGAAGGCTCTAAATGGATCTTGCTCCTTTTTATATTATAAGCAACAGTATCCAGGGCTAAATAAAAAAGTTAAGTAATGTTTTAAAGAATTGATCAATAAAGCTGTAAATAGAATATAGCAAACAAATTTCAAGTGACATCACTGAGACTTATCAATACAATTCTGGGCCCAGGCGGAGGAGCTAAGGTCAACACCAAGTAATATTTAAGCTATTTCCAGGATGCACACTCATTAAGTACATCATTGTGGGCGATGGTGCTATTGTTAAAATATGCCTCCTGATATCCTATACAACAAACTTCCACCTGAATATGTACTAACTGTTTTTTTTTTGTTTTGTTTTGTTCTTGTTTTTTATTTTGTGGTACTGGGTATTGAACTCAGGACCTTGTGCTTGCCAGGCAGGAGCTTATGCCGCTAAACTATCTCCCTAGCCCTATACCAACTGTTTTTGACAACTATGTAATCAGTTATGATTGCTGAACAGCCATATACTCTTGGGCTTTTTGATGCTGCAAGGCATGATGATTATGACAGATTATGACTAGTGAGTTATCTACAAAGAGATGTATTTGTAGTGTTTTTCAGTGGTCTCTACATCCTCATTTTGACAATGTAAAAGAAAAGTGGGTGCCTGAGATAACTCACCACTGTCCAAAGACTCCTTTCTTGCTTGATGGTACCCAAATTGTTCTCAGAGGGGATCCCTCTACTATTGAGAAACTTGCCAAGAACAAACAGAAACCTATCACTCCAGAGACTGCTGAAAAGCTCATCTGAAAGCTGTCAAGCATATGAAGTGTTCTGCATTCATGCAGAAAGTCCTAAAGAACAAGTTTGGTGAAGTAATATTTGCTGCCCTGGAGCCTGCAGAACCAAAGAAGAGCCACAGGCATGTGCTGCTATGAACATCTCTCCAGACCCTTTTCTACACAGCTGGTGTGGACATCATATTAAAAGCAATGTTTAAATAAAACTAAAGACTAAAACTTAAAAAATCATTTCTGCAATAATGACAAATGCCCTACACCTACCCACATGTAGTCGTGTGAGACAAGGTTAATAGGTATGCCCCCCAAACCACCCAGTACTAGTTAATTTTCAGTAATTGTGATTGGCAGAAAAGTGATCAGTACTAGTTTTTATTTTGTTATTTAAAAAAACTTTTTGTTGTTGTTCAAAAGTAAGGCTCTGTAACAGATTAATTTGTGATGGCTCTATAACAGATTAATGTGAATTGCTGAAGCTGCTCCCTGGTTCCACTTGAGAGTAATCTGGGACATCTTAGTATTTTTTTTTCCCTTTGTTTGGGGTGGGATGGAGAGTGTGGGGGTGGTACTTGCTTTTTAATCTTGTATTTTAAAAAATGCATTTAGCAATAGTCAATCCTTAGGGGAGGAGGGCAGATTCACATTCCACTTCCTTTCTAGTTTAGAAAAATGTGTTCCCCACCTGGTGCTCTTAGGAAAGTATAGTAAATGCCTCATTTAATAACATACTCCTTTTTGAAAGTTGCCTGTTTTCTCTCTTCACCCTTCAGTAGATCCAGTATTTCATGAAACTCATGAAAGTGGGTAGAAGCTGTCTTGCCCCTCCCTCTTTTGTAGGATGCATTCTATATGTGACTGTGACTTTCAAGGAAATTTGTTTGCAACTTGCTGATTTTTAAATTTTTTTTTGTTTCAAAGTTAATTTTAACTTCTTTCTCTAATAATGAAGAAAAGTATTGCACCTTTTGAAATATACCAAATGGAGTGAGACTGTAATTTAAAAACATTTTCCCTTGTCAGTCACTGTCTTGTATGCTTAGCATAGATTTGCAGTTCTATTGTGTTCTGTGTTCCCAGATTCCAGAAGACCAGACACAGAGGAAATATAAGGGGTGGTTCTACAAGACAGAGTCCTATGGGGTAACTGGCATCCTCTTTCAGATTATGAGGATGCAAGCCTGCTTAATTAAGAAGCTATCGGTGGCTTGCCTAAAAAGTGCAAAGTCCTGAGTTTGTGGTTCCGGAAACAAACAAAAAAGCTATGGGTGGGAATGGCAGGGAGAACATTTGTGGGAATTTCCTTATTTCTGTTTACCATATGATGAATCTTATAGCAACTGGTTGAGGTTCTCTAGTTTAATAAAAATTATACAAGGAGTCTTATGAAGACTCTTAGTGTTAACAGGGACATTATCAGCTTATTTTCATTGCAGTTTCCAGTTTTTAAAAATGTTAAGGTAACTTTTGACCTTCCTCAAATCCTGATTGTAGATTTCATTAGTGTTGAACCAATGCTTTATCATGTCTCAATCTTTGTATATGTATTCTTTCCAGATGTATTAAGCAATACACACACACACACACACACACACACACACACACACACATATACACATACATATATATAAAATCTGAGTGAAAATATTTACTGGATGGGTAAATTCTGATGATTATATCTTAGGCAAACATTTTATATACTGAAGTTATTGAAGAGTTAATGTTTGACAGATGGATCAATCTTGCATACCTATATTTGGCAATATGAGCACAAATTTGATAGCAATATGTAATATAAAAACAATTTTTAATTTTCTATTCTTGTTTTGAAATTCTGTACCATTTGTAATTTCTTAAATTGCTTTGTCTTCTCATTATATGTTCTCTCTCTCTCTCTCTCTCTCTCTCTCTCTCTCTCTCTATATATATATATATATATATATATATATATATTTTTTTTTTTTTTTTTTTTTAGTACAAGGTCTACACGGTCTCACTACATAGACTGAAATCATAGTGATCCTCCTGTTTTCAGACTCCTAAGTGCTGGAGTGTGCACCAGCATGCCCAGTCTCAATCTCTGTCTTAGAGCAGCCTGGAGGCAGGATCGGCACAGCATGCTAGGGATTGAACCCCTGGCCCCTAAGCGGGCACTTTAATCCACTAGGCTATCTGGATGTCCTCTAAAATTTTCTTAAAATCAAATTATCTTTTTAAGTAGCAATAACCAGAGTTATTTAGAAATTAATGAGTGCAAAATACCTAAGAATTTTTAGATAAAAATTTTACTTTTATCCTTAAAAATAAATATCACACTGCCATAATACTAAATCAGCAGCACGGTAAAATAAATACCTGCTTTCTCTGAAGTTCTGAGAAACACCATGTCTGAAGGAATTCTTTGATTCTGCAAATAATATAAAATGTTAATTATATACATGCAGGATTATATATTGACGCAAGTCATTCCATAGGACAAACGGCCAATAAAAACAACTAAAATGATGTTATAATTAGGAAGAATAAGGAACTACCGATTATAATGCATATAAATCATTTTATAAGTCACTTTATGCATTTAATCATTGATACTAAAGATTCTATCAATTCAAAAAACTAAAGGAAAAATGAACCTAAAGAAAAATTTCTAAAATATGAATATATAATTTATGGAATTACTTCTGACAACCAAGAAAAGATTTATCTACATGATAAATGATTTAGTAATAAGTAATAAAACACACTGAAGTTATTAAGGTTGAAAAAAAGACATGTTAGGTAGAGCTACTTCTAACTGTAAAATATACTGGTCAAGGAAAAAAATTCCAATGGAAATGAAGAAAATTTTTTCAACTAAAAGAAATAAGCTCAACATAGAAGATGACAACACCCAATGACAGAAAACCATTTAGAGGAAAAGATGTGCAACAAATATGTATAAAACAAGAAGGCTTAAAATAAACTAATCTAAGCACTATATATCCATGAAAAGGCAAAGAAAAACAGCCAATAAACTCCTAAAAAAGCAGAAGGATCTAAATGAATAAGAGAACAAAAACAAATGACACAAATATACAAAAGCATTGTTAAAGTTTGTATATCAATTTTAGTAATAAGAAAAAACATTACAATACAAAGGTTAATGGTGAATATACATAATTGTCTTTATCAGTGTAATACAAAAATTATTACTTTTTTTGTTTTGTTTTGTTTTGTTTTGTGGGACCGGGGTTTAAACTCATGAACTTGCACTTGCCAGGTACTTGTGCCATGAACTGTCTCCCCAGCCAATATGAAAATTATTTCAATTACACTTCTGAATGGAAAAGTCCAAACATAACTTCTTTAAATATATAGCAAAAAAGGACTGGCCAAATAGCTCAGTTGATTAAAACACCTGCAAGCAGATGCAGGGGTGAGGGGTTCAATATCAGGGCCTGTTGTGCTGGCCCCACCCCTGGGAGGCCCTGAGAGGGCAACTAAGACTGGGTGTGGTGGCACGCACCTGTAATCCCAGCACTTAGGAGGCCATAAACAGCTGGGTCACTACAAGTCCAAACTGGTAGTGAGACCCTTCCCTAAAATACAATGAAAAAAAAAAAGTTATATAGTTTTCAAAATCCAGTATTTTTTATTAAATTTATTCTTAGTATTTTATTTCTTTTGATGCTGTTACACATGGAATTTTTTCCCTAATCTGATATCAGACCATTACTCTCTATTCCCTTTTCTGTTTCATTTTGTATGAGGCAATGGCACAAACTACATAAATTAAATTATTGGATTCTTTTTGTTTACTTTTCTAATCTTCAAGCCTGAATATAGCCTGAGACCAATGTTTTCTTGACAAGTTAAATGATGTACATGAACAACAGTACTGATGGACAGCCATGACTCTGTCACACAATTAGGATGGGGAGGATGTTTCCAATCTTAGGTTACTGTAAGAAATACAGATGTCAACATTCTTGTATTGTGAATCAACATAACAGTTCTCTGAGATACAAGCCCTGGAGTTCAATTCTAGGTCACATGATTACTACATAGTTTCTCTTAAGAAACTTTCAAATGATTTTCTGGAATAACTATACCATTTCACATTTCCATAAGAAGCCTGTACATTATCTTATTTCTGACTGTGGCCAATATTTGTTGTCATCATTTTTTACAATTTTAGCTATTCTGAGATAATGTGTAGTGATACTTCATTACTTTATAACTTTAATTCCTGATATCTACTGATGTTGAATTTCTTCTCATGTGCTTACTTTCTAATAACTCTAAAGGAAACTTTGAATCTTTGTCTATATTCTAATCTGAATTTTATTATGGTTTTGAGAGATTTTATATATTTCAGTTTAAAAATCTTCATCAAATATATGATTTACACATGCTTTCTCTTAATCTGTAGATTGCTTTTTTTAACCATACCCACATGCTTTTTCAAAAAACAGGTTTTTTATTGTAATGATACAATTCATTTTTTTTATCCACTTTTTTTGGGGGGGGGATTTAAAAACTATTTCTTATTCCTAGATTTGAACTCAGGACATTGCACTTGCCAGGCAGGTGCTTATTCTACTGAACTATTTGCAGATTTTGAGTATTTTATTCTATGCTTTTTTGCCAACAAATTCTACTGCTACACATTTTGCATTAGGTCCATACACGACTTTCTTTATAAACCTGTGGCAGCTCCAGAACCATTTGTGAGAAACGCTACCTTTTCTTCATATAGTTCCTTTCACATACTTGTGAAGTCATTTATCTAGACAGCAGAGCTCCTTTTCTTCATATAGTTCCTTTCACATACTTGTGAAGTCATTTATCTAGACAGCAGAGCTATCCTACATTCACTACTGTCTGTACATTGCTGTGCAAAAGTGACACTACATCCTCTACAAAGTTTTTAAGGAATTTTCTAATGAAATGCCTAAATCTGGCTATGTCTTTCTCAGATCTTTTATATTACTAATGTAACTTCTCTCATCTCTACTTTCATCATTATGAAGGGTATTTATTCATATACTAACTACTACCCCCACCCAACTTCTCTTGAATTAACTTTTTTATAGCAATATATCTTTCATTTACTTCATTCTATCATCTAACCTAAATCAGTGACTCTAAAGTGACTTTCTCGTCAAGTGCCTGGGTAGCACTTTTTTTATTTACTTAGCTTATCTCTGGATTAATGTATTCAGACTATGATAAAAGTAATTATTAAATTAGAAGGCAAACCTAATTTCTTCTTTATTTTCAGTGGTTTCCCTTGTCTTTCTTCTTTCTTATGTGTCACCAGAGTCTTTTTCAGAATTCCACCTTAGTTTATAGCATCTTGCAGTGAATCTGTTTATATACGTTTCACAATGTTTGTGCTAGGCATTATGATATATATTGTAGTACTTATTAAACTGCATTACTTCAGAAAAATAAGATAAAAATAAATGATTTTTTTCACTCCAGGTATAAGAAAAAGACTATTTTCCTCTCCCAGAAGTTGTTCTGATCAAGGAGTAGAGGCAATTCAGAGCAGGATCTGCCTCATTCTGTTATGATTCTGTCCAGGGCTATGAACAGATCACCTTCACCATTTGAAGCTCTCTGGTTCTACATAGGTGCCTTACTTAGCATGTGTTCAAATATTAACGTTTCAGTTACTATATTTTAGATACTTCTAAGGGAGTGGTGAGTGGACTCATGGCACACATGCTAGAACAGGTTGTTTATCTCACTGAAAGCACTAAAAGGTTCACCATTACTATTCTAAGGTCTCCTTGGGAAGCCCAGAAACAATCTTTGGCATTTTTTTCTTTTCCTCAAATGTAAAAAGATATAATATAACCTTTACTCTAAATAAAGATTCTTTTATTTTATGGAAAAAGGTAAAACAGAGTTTCTTAACAAAATAATATGAGAATAACAATAGTTCACACATGGCATATTGTCACCTTCAATGTAGTTACTCAAAGTACAAGATATGGGCATAGAAAACTCTCCAGTCAATATTAGCACAAACCTCCCTTTTCAATTAACAAAGACACACTAATAGTATCACTTACCTTGTATATTCCCTTCCTTTGCCCTTTCCTGCTTCCTCATTACTTTTTCTTTTACAACAATTACTTTTACTTAGTTTTTCAATTTCTCACACCAGGAAGACAATACAATATCTACGCACGTGAATCTGATTTATCACACTTCTGAGTATGGTCTCAGGTTGTATCCACTGAGCTACAAAAGTCTCAAGTTTATTCTTCTTTGTGTCTGAGTAGCATTCCATTGTATGAAAATACCACATTTTTTTTATCTGTTCTTTAGGTGATGGACATCTGAGTTGTTTCCAAGATTTAGCTATTAACTGTGCTGCAACTTTTACTTAAATAGTTTAACAGAATGTATCCATTTACATTAAAACTCCAGAATAAGTGAGGGTACATAATATTGTGCCAGTATGTTTACATGTTGTTTTTTTTTTTTTTTTAAAGTCATGTAATGCTCATGTAACAGCAAGTTGCTTCTCTGGGGGAAAAGAATGAATTTTTGTAAATGACCTCTTTAAAAAATAAAAACACTGAGCCTAATGCAGAAGACTTAAAACTGATGGTTTTCCATCTATGACACATATCTTGAAAACTATTTCATGTGTAATCAAGTAAAGGAACTAGATCCAAGAAAAATTCTGTTGTTCAACATCAGTTTCAAAGCAGTGTGGTATCCACAGACATGAAAAAAACTAAACCAGGAATTAAAACTAACAAAAAATAATGGGATTTCATATCACTGTCTTACTAAAATTTCTACTTAGACTTAGCAAATTGGAAAGAAAATAAAATATTACCATAAGACACAGCCTTTTACCATACTGCAGTGTGATGTGAAAATCACTTGATACAATGTCCTCAAAAACATCAACTCTAATCTCAAAGTGTAACAACTTAAAAATTCCCTACATGAGTCACATTTAGTATGCCACTAATCCTTTCAACTACATTTTTTCCTTATTTGAGAGAATGTCCTATCATTGTTTTTTTTTGTTTTGTTTTTTTGTTTTTTGGTTTTTTTTAGTACTGGGCAGTGAGTTCAGGATCTGGTGCTTGCCAGGCTGGCACTTATTCCACACAGCTATCTCCCCAGCCCTGTCCTCCCATTCTTAATACTACCATATTTAAAATATAATGAAAAAATAAAATACAACAAAATTCAGTGGTAAAGTGTGTGCTTAGCATACTGAAGGCCCTGGGATTAATCTCTAGCACCAAAAAGTAACATAGATAGCAATATATTACATTAAAAAAGTATTCAAGATAACATAACTAACAATACAACAGACATATTGATGTGTTGATGTGTACAGCCAGTTGACATGGACATGACACATGACACATTTTGATTCTTTTTCAGACCCTTCCATTCTCTTCATCTGTAGGTCTCCTATTTTTTTGGCAAAAGATCTAGCTATTTCATATTACCTGTTTTTTTATTTTGCTTTCACTTATATTTTTAGCTTCTCCTATAACAGAAACCATGTCTTCTGCTTCATTTCACTTAATACTATGGTCTCATGATGCATGTAACAAGACTATTTCAGCTAGAAGACCATCTCAGGGTTAGGTCTGCCCTAGACATCACATTACCAGGTGAGATCACAGACTCAGACTACTCTGTGTAAAATTGCAGGAACCTGTGCTATAAACTTATCAAAAATTATCCTTAGAGGCTTAAAAAGTTCAGTCAAAGCTGGGTAAGGTGGACTGTAATCCCAGCACTCTGAAAAACTGAGGCAGGAAGACCACAAGCTCAGACCCAGCCATGACAACTTTAGCAAGATTATGTCTCAAAATTTTTGTTAAAAAGTTTTTCTTAAAGGGCTGGGTATGTAGCTCAATACAAAAACACTGGGTTCGGTCCTAAATACAGAAGAAAAAAGTCAATGGGGACACTAAACAAGAACATAGATAACAAACACAGTCATTTCTTCAGGAAATATCGTCCACGGTACTAATGATCCAAGAACTGTATTTGTAGTTTTTTTTTTTTTTTTTTTAAAGAATTTTTTATTTTACTTATTTATTTTTTTCTTGTTTCAGAACCTTTATTTGTTTATTCACTCATTTTTATGGCCGGCTCAGCCCGCCCTGAGGGCAGGGCTGGCGCAGCATGTGGTGCCCGGGATCGAACCACAGTCTCTGAAGCCGCCCAAGCTTTCTCAAGCAGGTGCTTTAGACCACTGAGCCATCCTGCCGGGCCCCTGTAGTGTTTTTAACACTCACACAACCCAGGATGTGGCATAAATAGCACTTCAGAACTAAAGCTTCACTCTGCAGACCATAAGCAGCCCTAACAATTCCCATTCCTAATTTTCTGTTCTTTTTTCATCTTTTTTTTTTTTTTTTCTTAAAAGCACCTAAATGGTTTCTTTTGCTGTGCTGTTTTACTTCCATTCATCTGATCTCTCTTTGAATTTTTAAACACTAAGAACTATAATACAGGTATGGATGATTTGAAATCATACTTTAGGAAAGCAGACAATATATAAACATCTAGATTTTCATTCAAGCACAATTAATCTTAAAGACACATTCAGAAGTAAAACACACATCTCTATTTCCTTTTCATAAATTACTAGCAATTAAAATTAATGAATGGTATATTGTTCTAAGATATATTAAAAATGCATCAACCTTTTCCACTATGATGAGGTCTCCAACTTGTATGTCTGAACTCTTAACTTGCAATTTACCTTTAAAAAAAAAGAGAGAGAAGTATAATCAACTCAAGGCAACAATAGCACACCAGACATCAACTTTTAATTGGTAAATTACCTTAAAAATAACTCAGTGACAAAAAGAAAATACATCAGAAATTTTACTAAACTTGTACTTTCAAAATAAATTACAGGAAAAAAAAACCACTAATGATTTCTTTAGTAAGCTAGTCAACACAATGCTCCTCCAATTAAAAAAAAAAAAAAAAATTGTGTGTTTATTGGCAAAGAGATTTCATTGGGAAGAATCATTCCTTATTTTGTCAGTGTTTCAGTTCTCAGCCAAGTTTTCAATGATCAGGAAACACTACTAAATAAAATAATGTGATGAAGGGAAATGAGTAACACTGAGATATAAAAATCCATGAATACCATAAACAGCACTGATTGGCACAAAACAGAAAGATGAAAGCATATAATATATAGTTTTCCAGTAGTAGCTTTACCAACACAGAATAAAAGTGAAAATTGGTACTTAAAGTCTTATTAAATGATTTTTTCCATAATATGCTAAATAAAATCTTTATATATAATTTAGAATAGTCCTGTATAAATTTTAATACAATATAATTAAACATCTACATAATATGATACAGAACAGATGAATGTTACATAACCTGAAATGTTAACTGTAAGTCTCAAAACAGGCAAATTCCTTCCATCCTCCTGTTTTGGTTTACCTTTCATCTTATTCCCTTTCAGGATAGCCAAAATATATATAAAAAAAGTGTTGATAAAGTGAAATTCATCAAAGTTTAAAATTGTGAAAGATAAAACTAGAAAAAAAATATTCACTGCAAACATGTCAACCATATAGCACTTGTACCTGAAATGAGTGACAGGTATACCCAAATGCACAATACTAAAGTGATAAAGCAATGTTTTAAAGCACGGAAAACTTGAATAATCACTTCACAACACAAATAGGCCATGGTAAGGCTATTAACACCAACATCATTAGAGGCATATATCTTCCATGTCAACTGTGCAAATGTGGTAACAACGTATATAACCTTTGAAAGTACATACCAAACAACTCTATAGTACTCTCTATCTTGCACATAAAATACAGACAAGTTAATGTACTCTCACATGTATATTTAAAACTCTAAAAGCCAAATGATGATCAAAGGAAAACTTTTTATGAAAGACAAAAGAAAAAGGAAAGAATAGGTAAGGTGAATGTATGAGCTATGAAGGATCTCAAAACCAAAGGTAGTGCCTGTAATTTTACTAAAAACAGACAGATATAGGGCCGCTCAAATAGCTCAGTGGATTAAAACATCTGCATGCAGGTATAGGAGTTTGGAGGTTTGTTCCGTGGGCCTACCTTGCTGGCCCTGCCCCTGGAGTATATTAAGAAGGCAACTGAGACAGGGCACGGTGGTGTACACCTGTAATCCCAGCTCCTGGGAGGCTGTAAACAAGTGGATCACTCTGAGTCTGGTCTAGTAGTAAGATCTTGAACACCCTATAGAACATTTCCTTAATAAAAACAAAAAACAAAACACAACAACAACAAAAAAACACACCAAAATAATAATAATTTTTTAAAAATACAGACCAAAAACAAACAAAAAAACCCTACTAAACTGTATACTTAAAGTGGGTGAATTCACGAGGCGTGGTGGTATATCTTACAATCCCAACACTCTAAAAGGCTGAGGCAGAAAAGTAAGTTTAAGGATTGCTAGTTCAAGGACAGCATAGGCAACTCTGTAAGACCCTATTTCAAAAAGAAGTGGGGAGGGTTAGTGAGATAGCTCAGAAGTCTAAAACATCTGTTCACGCAAAGGGCTGGTGAGATAGTTCAGCGGTCTAAAGCGCCTGATTAGGCAAGCTTAAGCAACCTCAGGGACTGAGGATCAATCTCTGGCATCACAAGTTGCACTAGCCCCATCCCAAGGACAGGCTGGGCCATCCATAACATAAATAAAGTTAAATAAGTAAATAAACAAACAAACGAACAAAGTGCAGGGACCAAGATTCGATCCCCAGCACCACATGCTGTATCAACACCCCCTCCCCAATTAGGATGAACTGGCCAAAAAAAAAGAGAAGGAAAAGCAGTGAGGAGGAAAAACTGGAAATGAAGCTCAGTGAGAAAGCAATGGGTTCCAGGCCTAATAGTAGATAAAATTACGTCTCAATAAAATCGATTTTTTAAAAATGCAAGATTATGAGCAAAAGAATTTAGTATTTTCACAAAACTTCAAATCTGTCTATTGATATGAAAAGTAGGGCTTATTTTTCCATTTGAGTTTACCACTTGCCATTTCAAATACTAGGTTGATCAAAATGAATAAAACTTACTTTTAATTAACTTTACTGGTACATTTTAGATATACGTAATGATCACATTGGTCATAGGGAATTTTACCTATACTACATGATATACTTGATTATATTTTCCCAATTCCCATACCTACCATCCTTTTAACCTCTCCTCCTCTCCATATTTACAAAAGCTTTTTTCTCAGTTTTCCTTCTTTTCTGATGTCTTTCTCTTTAAACTTCTTCCCTCCCTCCATCCCTTTCCCCTCTCCCTCTCTTTCTCTCTCACACAACAAAGAAAACAGACTTTTTCTCATTAATGTTTGATTACTTCAAAATGTTAAACAAAATGCCAGAACTATTCCAAGAAACATCTAAGACATACTGGAAAACAACCACCACTAGCTGTAGGAAATAATCATAGCACAGAATTAACTAAACTCCCATTCTAAATACAACTACCCAGACTAGTGCTAAGTCTAAGTTTGGAACATGCACATAGTCCTACTGAGATCTCCTGGATAATTAAAACAAACAAACAAAATAAACAAAACAAGCTCTGAATTTATCTTATCTGCCCAGAACACTTCATGAAATCACTGAAAGTAAAGTTCAGAACCAATTCATGTTTTGCTTATGAGACTATCACAGTGGCTTAATATACAGTGCTCAGTAATGTCTATGGGAATGGACTGTAATCAAGCCCTGTGGACAATTACAAGCAACTCATACAATTTACACAAGAAAGGCAAGATATAGCTGCCATTTACCTCACCCACATGTAAAACTTCCACTTATTAGATCACCAGCAGCAATAACACAAAAAGCCTGCCATGGGGGTGAGGTTGATGCAACATGTGGTGCTGGGAATTGAACATTGGTCCCTGCACTTTTTTAAAAAAGAAAACATTTATTTATGCTATGGCCAGCTCAGCCTGCCCTGGGGGTGAGGCTGTTGTAGCATGTGGTACTTTTTGAAAAAGTAACTTCCATGTTTATTTAAAATAAGATTACTAAAAACAATTTTTAAAGTACTTTGAGTTGAAGTACTTCAAGAATGAAAAAGGCATAGGTAATGTATCTTCCTTAATATTTTACACCATTTTAGGTGTAACTGACATAAAAATAAAGTTACTGTATTTTAATGTGATCAATTCAGTGACATTTACTATACCCACAATGCTGTACAAGCAATGCTACTAAGTTCCAAAATAGTCTCATTATCACAAAAGAAAACCCCACACCCATTTAGCAACTTCCCCCTCTTCTTTTTCTTTCCCCAGGTCATGGAAAAAAAAAATCAATGTACATGCTACTTCCATTAACTTACCCATTCATTCAGCTTATTTTACACCACAGAAATACAATATGTGACATTTCCGCCTCACTTCTTTCACATAATGTAAGTTTTTGAGCTTCATCTATATTGTAGCTCATATCAAACTTTCATTACTTTCAAGTCTCAATAACGCTCCATCAGAAGAATAGAACAATTTCTTTATTCATTCATCTACAGATGAACATTTAAGTCAGCAACTTTTGGCTGTTGTAAACATGATGAACATGAACAAAATTTGCTGGGTCTCTGTTTTAAATAGGTTCAACTATGTGAGAAATTGCAAAATGTTTTCCACGCTACATTTCAACAAGAAAAGTATCAGAATTCCAGTTTCTTAATATCCTTCCAACACTTGTTGGTTTATAAGTTTTTAATGATATGCAACACAGTCCAATATTTCATAATCATAGTAGGTTATTGGCAGAACTGGCAATGTCAAAAGCTTTTAACTTACGCCCTTTACAACTTAACATACTAATCTAGCTTTACTTTTTATGACTCATGGCTAAACTTTTCTGCTGGGTGGTTAAGGCCAAGTTAAAGCAAGACTTATAAAACAAAACATGTAACTGGTATCTGACAAGTAAGTCAAAGCCCCTCAGGATTTACCCTGAAACCATGTACAGCATTTTGTAGAACTTTCGTCAGTGTCAGCTGTTCGTATGAGTCACAGCCATTGCTTGACCAGTTTGCTCTCTGTGAGAGCCTGAATGTTTTCTCTCTAGGTGACTCTCCTTAGGCACACTATATATCATTGATCCCTTTCCTCTGTGGCCCCATAATCTCCTTGAACAGAAAATCTGTGACACTACCAAGTTATAGGATATCATTTCTCTATCTTCTTTGGAGAAGTATCTACTGAGATTCTTTTGACCATCTTTTTCTTTTTGAGACAGGGTCTTGCTATACAGTTGAGGCTAGCCTTGAACTAATTTTTGTAGCCCAGGATGGTCTTGAACTCATACCAATCCTCCTGCATCAGTCTCCCAAGGGCTGGAATTACAGGTGAGTACCACCACACCCATCTTGCCCATTTTTAAATTAGGTTTTCATTTTGTTGTTCACTTTGAAGAGGTTTTTACATATTCTGGATATTGAGCCCTTATAAGATACATGATTGTTATGGTTTATGTCTAGTTGTCCCCCCAAAGCCTTATGTAGTCATTGGGCAGGGACTTCTATAGATTGAGACTTGACTCATGAGTCACTGGGATTATATGTTTTGTTTTATATACTAATATTATCATTCTACTTGCCAACTGTACAATTAATGTACCAGAAGCTGCTCTCTGTCCAAGTCAGGCACCTCTGATAAAACAATTTTTCAAAGAATGTAGGACTTACACCATACAAAAAAAGTGCAAAATTATGCCTAATTTAACAATTTATGCCGGGCGTGGTGGCTCACGCCTGTAATCCCAGTACTCGGGAGGCTGAGGCAGGAGGATTAGTGCGAGTTCGAGACCAGCCTGGGCTACAAAAGTGAGCTCAAGGCCAGCCTCAACTGCATAGCAAGACCCTGTCTCAAAAAGACAAAAAAAAAAAAAAAAAATTTATAAGTTGTTTTCCACAAAAGTAAGGCTTATCCCTTTT
>PVJA010005418.1:0-79283 GCA_004027025.1 Myocastor coypus
GACCTTTTTCTGGCTTTCCTGATGAACTTCACTGTTCTTGTCACAGGAGTTGCTTGGGACCTCACTGTTGTTGACAATGGCTATGGTTCACTTTGGGGCAGCTGTGGTTCTCACCTTGAGTATTGGTTCCTGGATCTGGAGGTGAAAATGGTGCACTGCTCAGTCTCTTGGGGATAGCTTGTCATGTTGGCTTTCTTGATGGGAACTTAGCTTCCTTCATCTGTGGAAGAGCTCCAGAACTCACTGTCACTGAGAATGGCTGTCATACTTTTCAGGTGAGCTCTGGATCTTGAGCACTGCTTTCTGGCTTCAGTTCAGATCTATCAGCCTACCAGTACAAATTATCCATACCGCTGGCACAGAATTCTAGCTTCTACCATTGACTTTTTGGTGTTCCCAGTGTAGATCTGTGAAACAGATGGACTCGAGGTCTCCAGTTGGACTTGTGCAAGGCATTGTTATAAATTTTAGGTTTATCAGCTGTATTCATACAGGATATTAGGATTCAGGCCCTTGGCTGGGTTCTTTGGTTGTTAGTATGTGGGCGGTTTTCCTCCACTCTTTGTATATGATTCTCGGGGTGATTCAGCGTTAAATAGTCTTATAAAATGTGTCCTGTATTGTATTGTTACCCTTGCAAAACCCCCAACCTATGACACCCTCTTACTTTACAATCATAACTTTTCTTAATGCTGTAACTATCTCTTGAATTTCCCAAACCAGAACCCAGCAGACACCTTTGGGCTCTGTGGGTCAACATCACCTGCAAGGACCTTCACTTTCTTAGTAAAATCCTTTTGAAGTACGAGGCAATGGCAAGACGATGTACAGGTTACTTATGTTTCTGAGGGCATGGAGTTTTCATCTATAAATATCAGCTTTTGGCTGTGCCCACTCCTTAAGGATGTCATGTAGCTATTATATGATGTTTTTGTTCTTGGTGTCAACAAAACATTTGCAAAGCTCTTGGCATACGGAAGCATGGGATAAATGTTTATTAAATCAAATCACAGACAGCTCTCACACTCTTTTCCATCCCAACGTTCTCGCACTGTGATTGTTGTTTCTGACTTACATTTCCTGTTATTCTTCGTAACACTTTCTAGTTCAGCTGTTCATTGCTCACACAGAATTATGCAGTCAGCTTTTAACTGATCTTTCTTCCTTACCACAAATTCACCCCATACACTCTTTCTAAAATGAATTCTTTTTTTAAAAAAAGGAAATTGTGCTATGCTATTACAGGTCATGCTTTTGGTTCTCCATAATTTGCAGGATACAGTTGCCTCTTCTGGTACCTAAGATCCTGTGGGACCAACACTTCTATCTTCATCTTCAGATGCTCATTCTTTGCACTTTGATCTCTTGAACACTGAGCAGCTAATGGCTTATTTCCCATGCATACTGAGTGGCTAATAAAGATCTTTGCCTGATTTCTCTTGGTTTCTGAAGTTTTGCACATTTTCTTTTCTAGCACAGAGTAGACATAAGAAATATTTCCCAACTGATAGTAAGGTGTTTTTTTTTGACAGCAGAGACTAGCAGTGGTAGGATATAGGAGATTATCAATCTCTGTAGCTATTAATTACCAGGAAAGTGATGTGGACCCAATGATTACATATATCCTAGACACCTAGGAAAGAGTATCTCAGACTTTAATGCTCTTGTACTTAATAGTTAATTCATCATTTTCCTTTAGGAATCGTTAATAAAATAAAAAAAATTAAAGTAGACCAAATATAAATATTTTTATATTAGGATTAACTTATAAAATTTAAAAATTATATTTAAAGAAATGTAAGTTCCAGTACAGATATTATAATGAGATTGAGTTATAGAACTTTTAATTTTTTTTAACTTACTGTTTTACTGTAAAAATAAAACTAACTCCTACAAAAGTCTAACATTAGTTTACATTCTGTGACTGGAAGTTCTGCTCTCTGTGTTGGATTGTATCTTCTAACTTTCACATGTAGGCATGGTATGGTTCAGGGAGCTATTCTAGTGCTTTGGTTTGTATCTGGATGTTCTTTAAAACCTCACGCACCTCAGGCTTTTTAAGAAATATCTCAATCTAGAGTTTGTGACGGGTATTGTGAAATTTGGGATTATTGGTACTGGAATTAAGGGTGAATGATTGCTGGATTGGTTTGCTGACTGAACTGGCATTGTCCTAATTCCAGCAGTCTGGATAAAATAAAAGGGAGAGAAGGAGGCTTGCTCCCCCTGCCATTTTTCTTTGTGATGCTTTTGCTGTCCTCTACAGCTGAGAACTGTTGCACCTCTGCCATGCTGCCCTACCTTAGGGCCACCTGATACAGACTACAATCTCTACAAGCTGGGAACTAACTAGACCTTTCATCCTTTGACTTTGCATGGTGGCATTTTTTCACAACAACAACACAGGAATTAGAACAGCTAGCTAAAGTTTGCCTTTTATCTCTTTTCACATAGGAACACTGGGAGCAGTAAATGTATTTTAGCTTTTCACTATGGATATTTCTAGTCTTCATAAAATATTTTCTCTTTTCATTGACAATATTGCAAAAACTTTATATAGAAAAAGTTATTTCACACAATGCTTTCTCAGTCCATACTGTTTATAAACCTTGTGAGAAAAATATCCAAGATTTTTTAATAAAAATTAATTTGCTAGTGGGAAAACTGAGAGCATATTTTCCTATTTGTAGGCTTATAGTTATATTCTTCCTGCCCTCATTTCTTCTGCAAAAGCCCAGGCCAACTCTAGATAGATGAAACCTGAGTTCTAAGTTGGTTGTAATAATATTCTGCTACTAAAAATAAATATTCTAGTAGAGAAAATTTCCTGGCATTCCTGGGAAACAAAGGAAAGGCAGGAGATATCACATCCTGGACCTGCAATTATGATATATAACTACTGTGGTAAAATCAGCATGATACTGGCATTGAGACTTATCTGTGGGTCAGTGGAATAGATTAGAAGCCGCTGACAGAACTACAAACACACACAGCCACCTTATCTTTGGTAAAGAGGTCAAGCATGTTCACTGGAAGAAAGACACCCTCTTTACTGAATGGTGCTGGAAAAATGGCTTTCCAAATGATAAAAGATAAAATTAGACCCAGGTCTTTCACTATATACCAAACTACAAGATTTAAACATTAAAGCAGAAATATTAAGTCTTCTGGAAGAAAATGTATGTAGAAATCTTAAAGACATAAGGGTAGTTAGAGAATTCATGAACAAAAACCAAACTGCATGTGAAATCCTTGAAAATATCAACAACTGAGATCTTGCCTTTTATTCTGTTTTTGTTTTTTTGATCTCATCTTTTTGAAAAGTTTCTGCACTTCAAAGCAAATCTGCAACAGAGTGAAAAGAAAATCCACAAACTGTGATAAATTTTTAGCCCAGTGTCCCATAAACAAAGACCTTCTATCTAGAACATATAGAGATTTAAAAAAAAAAATCAGGTCCCCAAATTCAAAGACCCAGTTCAGAGATGGACATTGGAGATGAATATACACTTCTCAGAGGAAGAAATACAAATGGCAAGTAAATATATGAAAAAAAAAATGGTCAACTTCACGGGCAATTTGAGAAATGGAAATTAAAATAATACTGAGATTCCATCTCACCCCAGAAAGAATGGCTAACATCAGTAAGTGAGCTAATAACAAATACTGGCAGAGCTTTTGGAAAAAAGGTATCACTTCACTGTTGGTGGGAGTGCAGATTAGTACAACTAGTATGGGAATCGCTGTGGAGATACCTTTAGAGCTAGGATGTGAAGTCCTATTCAACCCAGCTATTCTCTTCCAGGGTATTTTTCCAGAAGAACTTACAATATACTACAGTGATATATGTGCATCCATGTTTATAGTAGCACAATTTGTCATAGTTAAATCTTGTTAACAGCCCAAATGCCCATCAACTGAGGAATGGCTAAAGAAAGTGTGATATTTTTACACAATGAAGTATTGTTCAGCTATAAAACAGGATAAATTTAAGACTTTTTTAGGTAAATGAATACAACTAATGACTGTATTGGTAAATGAAAGGAATCAGACCCACATTTGCAAACACTGTATTGTCTCCTTAGTTTGAGAACTGGAAAGAGAAAGTTAAATCTGAAGGATACAACAGATACTGGGTTAAGAGAATCAACTGCTTCACAAGGAAGGATTTACTGAGTTGAGAAGGACAGGGATGGTAGTAAGGGAAAGAGATGTATCTATGTATATAAGCAGGATTGATTGGGCAATTGTACTGTGGATTTCTTTTGCTCTATGGAAAGGAGCATTTAATCATTAATTTGTTTTACCATCCTTTTTAAAATTATTTGTCCTTTTTTTCTTCTTAATTTCTCACATAATTCTTTTTTTCTTTCTTCAAATATTGTCTGTATAGACCTGGTGATATGAACCAGCTGGAAAAGAACACTATGCGTTACAACAAATACTGCCAAATTAATATTATTTTGGTAAGTTGAGTTCTGAATCACTTGTATTTTAATGCTATTTTGCTCTATCTTGTGCCTGGCAAGCACAAGGTCCTGAGTTCAATCCCTGGAGCCACAAAACCGAACAAGAAAAGCTTTACTTGAAACCTTTGGGCTGGGTAGATACCTCAGTACAATAAGTGCATCCCTGGCAAGTGCCAGGGCTGAGTTCAATCATTAGTCCCCTTCTCCCCCGCAAATAAAAACTAACATCTTAATGTTTCCACAATGTTTGTCATTCTGTTTTATTAATCAAGACAGGAATTTCCAAAGTAATACCCAAGATTCGTACTTCGTTATAAGTATGTCAAAATATCTAAATATCTTCTTCTAAAATGTAAACTCACACGAAGAGAAAATTCTAAGAAGTGTGCAATATGTTGAATATTAACCCAACTTCAGCACAGATAGATGTCTTATGCTTTGGTGCATGGATTCTTGAATTATTTCCTATAAAAGTTTACAGATCTATGAGATCATAGTGTTTCTGAAGACACCTCACCTAAAGATGTGCACCTCTAAGTTGTCTTGGCATATCTATTGATTTATCTCTGAGAGATTTTTTTTTTTTTTTTTTTTTGAGACAGGGTCTCGCTATGCAGTTCAGGCTGGCCTTGAGCTCACTTTTGTAGCCCAGGCTGGCCTCGAACTTGCACCGATCCTCCTGCCTCAGCCTCCCGAGTGCTGGGATTACAGGCGTGCGCCACCACACCCGGCTCTCTCTGAGAGATTTTTAAAGCCTTCATTCTTGAGGGTAGAATTGATTTTCTGAAATGATAGTCACTTGTGCCAAGCTTAGGTACTGTGTCCATAACAGTTTTATTCAGCCTTGGAATATGGAAATTGATATTTTAACACATTTGCTTATAAGTTTTCAAGGCAATTACAGTATTGGTGCTTGCAGTGGTGTTTCTATAAATATGTATTCTTCCATAGCTATTAATTTGAAAGACAACTTCACTTAGATATTCATGTTCTAGATTATGCATTTTGTAAAGGAAAATTTTATTTACTATTACATTTCTATTTACTGTCATATTGATAGGATATGCTATCCTAGAAAACTTAACTTATGTATATTCAAACATTGTTAGGATGGATCAAAGTTATTGGAGGATTTTTGAGCTCAGCAAAATTCCAGAGAGTGTATGTACACATGTCTCTAAGAGATGGCAATCTACAGTTTAGACAAAAGAAGGTGATGATAATAAACAGTATAGCTGGAACACAGAGAAGAAATTGCAAAATTTTGTATTCAAGAGAGGAGAAAGACTATTGACAGTAATAGAGTTTGGATGCTTGAAGGACGATCTAATATTCGAAGTAAAGAAGGTGACAGTCCTTGCACACAGAGAAAATGTTCTGCAACATACCCTGTGACTTTGTTTGATTCCCTTATTACGTATGGTATTTGTTTGGGGGGGGGATTTCAATTTTGTATGGGGTTATACCCTAAAGTATAACAATGGAGATAGGAAGTTACTTCCATCTGAAATACAAGATCTCATAAAACTCTTTAGGAATGCATCTATTTCATAAAGAAAAGGACATCTTGGTTCAGTAATGCTAGCAGTAGCAAATCCAAGGCAACTGAAGAGTCATCCTACTTTTTTGAGTTCTTTTATAAGGCCAGCATAAACATAGTTGTAAACCACTTTATCCTGAAATATCTATAGGCTTCCTTTAGGGCACTATTCCTGTTGTTTTGTAGGTATAAACCTGGATGTAAAATTCATCAATTCTTTTTATTGTCTCTATGTATTTCTTCATGGCTTGCAAGTTTTTTCTTCTAAGGCAACTACTAGCCTACTAAGTATTTTATCCATGGTGGAAAACTTCTTAGACATCATTATGTTTCTCTTTTAAATGGCTTTCTTGTTAAAGTCTTAATTATTTGAATGATTTATAAAATCCTACAGTATCTGTGCTCCAATTATTCTCTCTATTACTTCTGTAACCACATTTTGTATCATTTTCTCCTCACTTCCTCGTTGTTGCTTAATGGTTTTCACACTTAAAATATTTCTCTCCTATATCTCCATAGAGTACTCCTTTGCTTCTGTAATACTGTCAATTAGATCAAATAAGTCAATAACTTCTTTCCTGACCACTCTTTTCAAGTATCAGCTGTACAGTGGAAGTAGCATTTGCACTATATCATCGTGTTCCCATGCCTTGTTTAACTCTGCTTCTGTAACGTTTTTTACATGCATCTCCGGTTATCTCAGTGACTAGTATGACCTGCCTTGTTCATTGATTGAAGCCTCAGTATATGACTTTCTTTGGCCAATGAAATGACAGTGTGCCTGGTGCAATCCTAGATTTCAAAAAATCTTGGTCATTTTTATTTTATTCCCACACCTTTCCAAAGGCTCTAGGGGGCTGCTTGCCGGAGGCTGAGATGTATGTGAATCACAGTAGAGTTGCCATTATTACCCTAGCTGAGGTCATCTTCAATCCAGCTATAGTCAGACAACTTCAGTCAAGATCAGCAAACTGACTGATTTCAAATACATCCACAACCAAACATTGCTGAATACAGTAGAAATCTTGTGGCAATAGTAAGTGAACAGATTCATCACTAGCAACTTACCTAGCTAAGTTTTGTGTAGCAATTATCACTAGCCAACCTATTAAATTTTACATGTATGCTCCTTATTTTCTACATTTTAGTATTCATTACATGAAAGCACGGACTTTTAATCTGGTATAAAATTAGTTCTCAATGAATTTTTGTTGAGTTAATAAATTCACAAATTCTTTCTGTAAGTTCTGTCAAAATGTGTTCATTATTCTGGTTCCTTGAATGGCATTTCTGATAGAATTTATAATACTATTCATTATTTCTCCCATACGTATCAACACGCAAATTGTTTAACTTTACTTGGAATTTTTAACGTATCTTTTGGAAGTTCCTTGGCTAAAATTTGTTGGTAATTTAGGCATCACTTTCATCACTCTTGTTATTCTACTGATTATTGGATGAGTTAAGGAAACTGAGATAAAAATGTGTGGGGCTCAGGCTCGTGCCCATTTGAAAAGCTTTCTCCCCTCTTTTTTCAGGTTTAAATTATCAAAGTTATGGAACAATAATTACTAAACAACTTAATGCATGAGTGATAGGCTGCATATTATTCCACATTCTTAGACAGAAATTCTTTTATATAGCATGATGATATTAGGAGATGGGCCCCTTGGGTTGTTATCAGGGCATGAAGATTGCTTCTGCATAATGAAATTAAGCGTCCTTCTAAAGAGACAGGAGAGGAATTTCTTCCTCTCTCCTACACTCTGCCATGTGAAGACATGGGAAGGAGGTCATCTGTGACTGAATGAGAGGAGCCACACCAGAGTCCAAACCTTATGCTATTACTCAAAGCTGGGTGTCCGTGGATGCTTGGCTCGGGTTCTATGTGCCACAATTCTTTGAAGAGATGATGGCAGTGAGCATGTACTTGTCAATGCTAAAAGTAGAAGCTGAAAATGTGTATTTCAGTTATAACTATGACCAACACTCTTAGAGTAAGGAAAGATGCACTGCTCCTTGCTCTTGAACTGCTTTTTCATGAGAAAGAATAACCTGTTATTTTATAAGTTTTAGAAAATTTGCAATATGACAACATCTAAAACATCAATTTTATTTCTACTGAGTCTTGCTTGTTTGAGATTATTTCAGAAATTCATCAACTATTCATATGAATTTATTAAAATTTCTTTTTAAAAATGTATCAGTTCTTTAATTAGGTTCTTAGAAATTTCGAATGCTAACATGAGGATAAATTCTGTTTGTCAGAGCAAAAAACCAATCACAGGTGGCTCTGGAGCTGAAGAACAGCTTTGATTTTTGCTAAAGTCTGAGTCCACTGCTTTCTGATGCCCCTTGTGCTGCTCTGAAATCTGGTGTCTCTTTTTTATGTCAATGATCTCACCCTCCTGGTGTCTGTCATTCCACAGCTTCTTCTACTTCAACTGAGCATCAGTGAGATGTTTGGAGATTTTCACTTTGCTGATATAATTTTTTGTAGAGGTGGCAATGACAAATTACTGTTGTGCTCTTCAGAGAGGAACACGGTTAAGGCTGAGAGGCTCAGTCACAAGTAGCAAGTCACTGCCTAACTGCTTCAGGAAGACTACTCTGCTGCCTCTGTGATACCCAGTTAGGATGATCAAGATGGTTCCGATGTTAGCTTGAAGTTTCCTCACATGCTGACTGAAGGGTTTCTTTCTATGGCTCAACAGCTTTGGGGCACATCTTTAGTAGAGTAGCATCTCGGGATTTTCAAAGCTTAACCATCTGGTACAACCATTCTTGTCACTACTAACTGGTTTTGTGACTGAAGAAAGAACTTTATCCTTTTTCTTCTCAACTTTCGATTTAGCAGCTGTATACTTGCTCTTGTACAAAGCCTTTCTGGAATACACAGCAGATTGGGAGTATACCAATTTCTCTAATGAGGACAGGATTTTGGCTGTAGTGAGCCTGCCTCTTCTTAGACTTTTTGTTTTCTTCACCTTACCCTTTTTACCAGTGCCACTGGCAGCAGCCTTCTTGATTTTAGGTTTCTTCTCTTTAGTGTCTGGCTTCTGTGTTTTTTGCACACTATCTTGAAAGATGTGATAAAGCAAAAATTTCTTACTTGTTACATTTTTGTTTAGGTTATAGTAAACTTTTGATGCAGAAATGATGGTAATACTCAGTTGCCTTAGTACTACTGAATTAGTCTAATCACATAAATACTAAAAAATGCAATTAATTCTCTTCATTTATGTTCTTTGGCTTCTGTGGAATATAGAATATAATTAAAAGAAGCACTTAATTTTTTACAGTTGGAAATAGGAATTCAATAAAGTATTATTTTTTGATAATTGAAATATTTGAATAATTTGGAAGGCTTCTCAACTTTATTATAGATGACTCCTTCATTTCAGAATAAACTTTTACTTTTTAAATAGAATAAAAATAGTTTAAAAATTAGAAATGGTACAGAATTTCACTAAACAAAATGATAGGAATTCAACAATGGCTGTTATATTGTGTATAGTTGTTTTCAAATTAGTTGCAGATTATGAGCTGTAAGCATATTGCTTACATATTTGGTCATGTAATATACATATTGCATATTTGGCCAAAAATTAAAAAGAAGAGAGAAATATTTAGCATTAACTATTCCTTTCAATAGACCAGTACAAATCAATAGTGCAAGGAACACTTTTTATGCTTGAATTTAAATTCAATTTTAGTTCAAGTATTTGTGCAACATAACTTTAATAGCATCATCTGTATTAATATCCATCTGTGAAATAAACAGATGGACTGCTTGTTCCCTTATCCCCTTGTTGGCAAAATGATTTTTTCTCTTTTTATGTATTTGGTATGGGTTCTCACTATGCAGCTCAGCCTCAGAGTGATCCTCCTGTTTTTGGCTCCTCAGCACTGGGATTTCAGGCATGTTCCACCACACTAGGTCTTGGTAGCTGGCTCAGTACACCCAGGGGTGGGGCCAGCATAGCATGTGGTGCCATGCATTGAATCCCAGTTCTTGTGCTTACCTGAGCAGGTACTTAGTCAGCTGATCTAGTTCATTACCATCCAAAATGAATTCTTGAATACAAAAACTATTAGGAGAGAGTTTATATATGAGTGAAATGGAAAACTATAAATGTTTTTAAAGTTACTACTGTTACGATATATTGCAATTTTTCTTATAACATCTAGATAAATAAAACATACATATTATTCAAGTAGAAACTTCTTGGACTTAAATTCTTTGTATGCATGGCATATAGGAAAGTGCAGATATGCATATACATGTACATAAGTAAACTGTAATCATATTTTATATTTATATTGAAAAAGTTTGTGAAACCTCTTCTATTGAGTATTTTCTTGCTTTTTCTGCTTCTTTTATTCAATACATTAAAAGAACTGTTTATTTACTTATTTGATGGAATCTCACTATGCAGCTTAGACTTATAGCGAGCCTTCTGTCTCAGCCTCCCCAGAGCTAGGATTAGAACTGTGCACCACCATGCAAGGTTTCAGTGTCCATCCTTGTGCACCTGGGGTTCTGGGGCCAGCATGGTACAATGTACAGGGGATTGAACCTGTAGACAGGGGTATAGAGAGCCAAGATATCTCCCCAGCCCCATTCTGCTTCTTCTAATGACTTAATGTCCACACCTAGGTGCTGCAGATTGTTTTCCAAGCTTCCAAAAGTATATGGTTGAAAAATAACTAAAGGAACTGTGGAATGATTTCTATAAAACTAAGCTATGACTTGGCATAAAAATCACTTATTCTACAGCCCCCCCTGAGAAAACACAAACATATCTATGGCTCATCATTAACTCTCAATTTTGTTAATTACTATTTTGGTGTTTATTGTTCATCATCTACCTGCTCACCACAGGGACAAGAGTCAATGCATAAATTCAAGAGATGAGTGTCAAGCATTCTTTTCTGCAAATTCTGTGGAAAATCTCTACAACCAAAGAAATTTGTCCTACACCCTCTTGTTCATCCCATTTCAGTCATATGTCTTCTGTCATTATTTGTTCTACCATGTGAGAATGCTAGAGTGTTATGCTCCAAGTTCTCAGGAAAGATTTTGAAGGGTTGCAAAGGTTGGTCCTTCTCGTACAATGACATTTAATTCCGTGTAACAAGCACAAAAACAAGGGGCTATAATTACACAAAAAGCAGCAGATCTTTTCTATCATCTTAGCAGCCCAGTTCTGCCACATCTCCTTGGTTGAATTTTCTTGTTAGCAGGGGAAAGAGGCAATTATTTCTGGAAGAGTCCTCGCTATACTCAGAAAAGAAGTCTTACTGACCCAGATGCTCTTCTGTGTTTGCTTTCCCTCTTCCAAGAGAATGTTTGGAATGCAGCCTTAGTGCAAGCTTATAATACTGGGACAGATCTCACTGCCTCTGAGCTCAGTGCAGTGTTCTTCTCCAAATGAACCTGGAGGGATTCCCAGATTTGGTGCTGATGGATTTAGTTCCCAACATTGTCTTTAGGAGAACACAAACAAAGAGTTATTGGCTGGAAGTAAAGCTTGAACAACAAGCAAACACACACACACACACACAAAGCCACACACAATGGTGGGCCACAGGAAATGTTGCCAGTATTGTGAAATGAAAATTGGAGATGTCTGTATTTGAATATCAGATCAAAAATATTTCGGGGGAGACTTCACTGTCAAGTATCTCTGCCCACAAAAGTGAAGTGGAACATTGCCGAAGGTGACCTACCATAATGGAGAAGAATTATTCCTAACAGAAGATCATACATAATGGTTCTCACCTACTGAATCTAAGGTTTCCATACCTTTTAAATTATTTAATCTTTAGCAATGATATGAGGTAAGTATTACCCTTAATCCCACTTTGTAGATGGGAAAACTAAGAAGATAACTTGTTCTAGTGTGTAAGCAAAATGTACTACAGGATAATCTGCTTCCTGTCATACATTCTTTTCTGTTTTACTTTTTCTCTTTTTGAGATAGGGTTTCACTATGCATTTTAAGCTGGCCTTGAACTCACTGTAGGCAAGGCAGGCTTGAAAATCATAGCAATCCTCTTTTCTCACCTAGTGAGTGCTGGGTTTACATTTGTGTGCCAACATGCCAAGTGTCTGATATACTTTCTTACATAGTAATTTCTTTTATTTCTGCTCACTGTAGCATATCTTGGGCAGCACTGGCATTGGAGTTGGATAAATTGAGCCTAGGCCCCCAAATCAGACACATATCAATTATGTGCAAGATATGATAGAAATATATGATGTGTTTACATTTTTTAAAATCTTTGCACTAAAGATATGTTACAATTACATTTCCTCAAAATACTCCCAATCACTCGGAACACACTTACCTTATTGTTTGTGTCACTTTCTGAGGGAGTTCTAGAAGTTCTATTGAGCTTGTATCTGGTAGTCTGAATAATTAATTTGAAGACAGTAATACAGAATGTAACAACCATTGTTTAATCCCTATTATTTTGTTTTGTGAAATTCTATATTGTTACTTTTTGCTTTTTACTATTTTTGGTTTCTTTAAAAATGTAAATGTGTTTAGTTATACTCTTCTGGCTTCTTCATGTACGGAACTAATTTTTTAAATTTAATTTTGTGTTTATTTATTTATTCTACAGGGTTACACTAAGCAGATCGAATTCATAGTGATTCTCCTGTTTTCAGCCTCTCAAATGCTGGGATTGCAAGTTAGTGCTGCCATACCCAGTCTCAGTTGCAGTCTTAGCTCTCCCTGGGGATGAGGCTGGCATGGCATGCTGGGAATTGAACCGTGGTTCCTGTGTCTGCCTAAGCAGGATCATTTTGTCTCAGGAAAATGCAGAATTTGTATCATGTCAGATCTAGTGATGAATACTCCCTGATATTTTTATAAGTTTGGTTTTTCTTTGGCTGGCATTTTTTAAAAGACCTTTATTAACAGTTGCTTGCAGTTTATTGACTTTTATTACAAATTAAAAATGAAGGTCTTAAAAATCTCAACTTCACCAGATATGAAACAATTTAAAAAGCTTTAAAGCTATATTGACAAAACCAAGCTTTAAAAAAACAAAACAAGCAAAAAAAATTTTTTGTCATTACCAAAAAGAGATGTCTTTAGGTAAAAACAATAAAAATCCCATGCTGCACAGATAATACAGATAGTTCAAGTTATCTGGTCAATGGGCAAAAAGCAAGCACTTTATGTCTTCGGTTCCAAGCTTTTGTTCATTTCTTTTGGCTGGAGTTTCCTCTTGCTTTCTTTCTTGCTAGATGACAAAGCCAGATGATGGTAGAAATGTTAAGCCAGCATTTACTCAGCCTCACCTTGCTCAGTCTCGGGAGCAGACAAATTCTCAGTGTGTGAATCAGCGTCTTTTGTCTCTTTGCCATCTTGTCATTTAGGGTTTTCTGGGCATCTGCATCTGTAATTGAAGTTGTGACGGTACCGACTGACTTCGAGGTGGCTGCTGACACTGGGTCTCATCTCCTTGATTTTCCTTATCTTCTTCACTGCCATCCTCGATAGGCTGTCCTTGGTGAGGAGCGCCCCTGCGGAATCGTGGTCTATAACCTCCATACATATTCTCCTCACTTGTCTACCTTGTTCCTCTGCACCCTGGTTCTCAGCACCCTCCATAACTTCTCCTAGCATAGGAGGTTGGAATACTGTGGTCCACGCCCATAGGGTCTCCACATGTTGTACGATGGAAACCTTTGCCTTCGGTAGGACTGGCGTTGTTGGACCTGGCCTTCAGGAGCACTCTCTGATCCCTCATTTTTTTTCCTCACTCTCACTATTGTGGTAATTCTGCTGCTCATGGTGTGGAGGATCCCTACAACGTAGATAGCATCTATACTAGTTATGGTCTGCTGCATATTTTCTGCCTTGAGCTGGAGCTCCACCAGGGCCTGGAACATTTGCTGTCTCTGCACCCTTTGTCCTTCAACAACACCAAAATCCACAGTCTCTTCATCTCGTACACTGTGAAGGTACTTCCCAGGGTTATTCTTTATGACAATCTGGTGTACAAATACATCTTCCTTGGTGTCATTCCTGTTGATGAAGCCATATCTGTTTCTTACACTGAATAATTTTACTTTTCCCCAAACCTCCATTGCAATGTCCTGATGACCTTTTCCTTCCTTCCAGCAGGTGCTACCCATGTGAAGCCACCTGGACTGCTGCTCTCTGTGCTGCTGCCCCTGGTGCTGGGCTTGGTGTCAGCAGCGCTGAGGGCAGAGGCTTCTTTGGCGCTTGGCCTAGCTGCTCATGGTTTGGGGCTGGTGCATCAGCTGTGGCTCCTGCAGGGGTGTGGTGGTACCTAGGCCAGGGGTGGAAGTGGGGCTGCTCAAGGTTTTCTGTGGTCCCTTCTCCCCTCCCACTACCGATTGAACTCTTCCGCTAGCATTTGACAGCAATATTCATGGTGTTTTTCATCATGTCTTGGAAAAACAATCAGGAGGATGACTCCCAGAACCCTTTCAGAGAATCACAAGAACCATAGAATAGAATAAAGGGAGTGAAAATAATAGCAATTCCTATTTTACTGTAATGTTTTAAATTTAGAAAAAATAAAATTTGATCAATCCTTTTGTCTTGCATAAGGTGTTCAAATTTTACAAGTCTCAGTTTACCCATTCATGATGTTAAAATAATATCAATTGCATGGTATTTGGAATAAATGAGTTCGATATGTTTGGCACATTTACTCAGATAAAAACTGCTGAAGTGAAAGCTAGTCTCTGTGTGAATGTAAATGTTGCATACCGAGGAAGACAAGGCTCTTGACTGCATCTTTGCAGTGAGCTGCTTTGCTCCTTCCTTCCTCTGAGTCATTATTCATTTACCTATCTCACCCACATGTACTGAACTAAAAGGTTCCCACATTTGCTGAAAATAGACTGCATATTTGGCCCTTCTAAAACTAAAATTGTCTGAAAAAGCACATCTTCAAGTCAAAGTTGAGGCGAAGCACTCTGCTTTTGATCTCATAGGGCTTATATTTAGTCATAGAGAGAACATTTTCCCAATGATACATATCCTATAGAATAATGTAATTTTAAAAACATCTAAGTCATAAACCTTTTTGTTGAATAGAAAGGATATTTTGGTTGCATAATAGCTTCCTACATTTGTTGTTATGAGCGAATGTTTTGCAACAGGTTAGCTTGCACAAATATTGATGCCAGAATAAATTTCCACTTATCTTTCAAGACTGTCAACATTAGTGAAGGCTTCTTTTTTTGGTGGTAGTAGGCAGATTTGACTTTTTCCTGAACTTAAGTAATTACACCAAATCAATGGCAGGCATTCAATCTATTTCATTAAGAAATGGAAGCAAAGATACATAGCAACACTGTAAAATCATCCATCTTTACCAATCACTTCTTTGACTGTGTGTCTACATTTACAACCCACATCACTGGATTTCTTCAAAATCATTTTCTCCAGTACTGCCTACTTTCTTACCACATAGTACTTTTCTATCAACTTCATGTGACTTTCACTTCAAAAGCCTTTCAAAACTGCTTCCACAAACTCACTAATGACTTCTACTTTTTTTCTTTGGTTGTCTGATTTTTTTTTTTCTTTTTTGCAGTACCATGAGGCAAACTTGGGACCTTGTGATTGGGAGGCAGGTGTTACAGAGCAATCTCCCTGGTCCTCAATAATGACTTTTATCCTGATAAAATTAATTGTCCATCTGTTTCACAGTCATTCACTTTCTCTTTTTTAATTTTTATTACTTTTAATAAGAAATAGCAATGTATAACAATGTGACAGTTTCAAAACATGTTAGTAGTACATTTCAATATTTGATACAATGCATATTGTTGTTCTCCTGTTATTTATACAGAGCCAAGGGTGTAGATGATATAATTTTTAAATCATTATTGGTACAGCCAAATTTCTTCTCATTGAACTAAGAGAAAGTAGTTGTATACATAATCCAATGTTTGATGATTGCAATGGTTTATTGGCAAAACTGGCAATGTTGGAAACTGTTGATTTAAGCCTTTTATGGCTCAACGTTCTAATCCAACTTTCCGTTTTATACCTCCTGGTTAAACTTTTCCGCTGGGTGGTTAAGGGCAGGTTTAAGCACCAGTTTCTCTTTCTCGAAACACTTTCTTCTCTTAGTTATTATGACAACACACTGTCATCTTTCTCCTCATACTTTTTGGGCCCTCTACTGACTCTGCTTGAAATCTGGATGTTGAAATTCCTTAGGCATAAGTCCTTGGTTCTCTTGATAACATTTTCTCCCTGGATAAATTTATTTAGTCCCATTCCTTGAAATACAACCTAGCTGTGAACAACTGCCATCATTTACTTTTTATTTCAGATCTCTACTCTGAAATATTTGCTAAGCTTACTAATCAATGCCTATAGTTTCAAAATTGCTACATATGCCAAACTTCACGCAGGACCTCTAAATTTAACTGATTTCATGTTTGAAACTTCTCTCAATCTATAATTTACTAACTCAGTAAATGACATAATTATTCATATGGTTGCTGAAACTAAAAACATTAGATGATAGAGGTGATTCTTCTCCTTTGCTTATCTCCCAAGCCCTCCATAAATAATCTATCTAAAGCTACCCTTTGGGTCAGCAAGATAGTTCAGCAGACTAAGCACTGGATCCTCAGCATCACATGCAGGACAGGCACCACCCTTGGGTGTACTGAGCCAGCCTCCAAGACCACATGCCTGTAATTCCAGCACTGAGGAGGCTGAAAATGGGAAGATCACTATGAGTACCAGCTCTATAGTGGGACCGTGTACCAAATGAAAACAAAGTTACCCTTCTACCTTTCCACTTCCTCCACTATGTTTCACTACTATTTCTACCTGGATTCCTGAATTACCCTCTTTGTTGATATGTTTGCTTTTACTCTTATTTTTTTTCCAGTGTGGAATGTAGGGGAGTTATTGTGATCTACTTACCACATAAATAGCATTCTGCTATGTCCTGCTTTAATTTTTTCAGTGGTCATTGTACTCAGTAACCAGGATAGTGTTTTTTTTTTTTTTTTTATTATTATCCTTTAAAATCATCTTGTTCTACCTCTTCCTCATTGTATTTCAGATACAGTGGCCTCATTTCACTTCTTGGACAAGCAAGTTATTTCCCATCTTAATATCATAGCACAAATAGATCATCGTGTCTACTCCTTTTTATATTAATCCTAACCTACAGATCACTTTACAGATTAGTGTCACAGATAAGACTTCCCTATATTGATACAATTGCCTGCCTTTTGATTCTCTGGAAGAACCTTTATTAATTTTGCTAAGAGTCCACAGCATTACTTGTATTTAAGCACTTCATTATTGGTTCATTTGTGTTGCCCTTTTCCTCAGTAGATTTTTTATAATTCATTAATTCGTAAGACTGCTTTTGGTTTCATACATTATATACTTAGTGTCACAAAGGATAACTTGTCATAGTAGACACTCAATAAATATTTATTAAGCTAAATGAGGTTGTTATGAGATAGTGTGTGCTAGCATTCCTTAGAGAAAAGAAAAATAAAGGACAATTATAGTTGTAGAGATTTAGATATGTCTTTGAGCTCATGGGGTTTACATTTATTAAAACCTCTATGAACTTAAATCCAAGTACAATATGAAGTCTATAAAGAAGCAGTTAAAAGGAGACACAACTGAGCACTGTTCATAGTCTCTGAATCCCCAAATGATTCCCAGACTTATTTTCTGTAATCCTGTCCTCAAGGCAGAAAAAAGAACTATAGAAAATGAGACCTTCCCAGTCACTTCATTTGGTGAACTGTTTCTCTTTTCATGCAGCTGATGTGAGGTTAATAGGCCATGGAAGTTCAGGAAATAAAAGTATAGGCAGATTGAGATGCCACTAATGGAAAGAGTACTTATCTGTCCCTTATTATGTATCAGAAAAAAAAAAGTAAAAGCAAAAGCAGAACAAACAAAAAACCTGAGTATTAATTCCTGCTATTGTTAGTCATCCAGCTTCTTTCAACAATAAATAAATACTTTGGCAAAATCAGGGCATGTTACATAATATTTAAATTTTTTGCCTATACGTGAATAATATTTGGTGATTATATTTTCTTTTCTTTTTTATTTTTTGTATGGGAGGGTCTATGGTCTGTTCATGGTCGCACTACTAGATCAGACTTGTAGTGATCTGCCTGCTTATAGCGTCCCAAGAGCTGGGATTACAGGTGTGCACCCCCCATGCCCAGTCTTAATTGCCATCTCAGTGCACATGGGGGATGGGTCCAGCATGGCAGGCCTAGGATAGAACCCCTAGCCCTTGGCCTACTTTACTCCACTGAGCTATTTGGCCTGCCCAGCATTTGGTGATTTTAAAACTTCAGTCCAGTAACTTTTGTCTCTACTGGACTGGGAGTAATAGGGACTACATTCACCCTCTGATTTGAAAAAAAAACTAAAAGTATATGAAGTATATTTCCAAGACTTTAGACAACAAGCAACAAGGGATGACAATGATGGGGAGATGTAAAATAGTCGAGGTGAGCCTGAAAATTGTGGCAACTTCCCGTTTGGAATTGTGACCACAACATAGTGAGCCAAAACTCAGACAGAACTTGGTGAATTCACTCAACTAAAGAAAGAACTGATAGTCGATGGAACCCAACATGGCTTCTGTTAGCACAGCAGAGTACCAGAGAAGGGAAGGCTGGATATGCAGCATTGTGTAGTCATCCCTTGTAGATGCATGCTAATAGGTGTGCTCAGGGAAGGAATTTGTCTGGGGTCAGATGAAGAAGACCTAAAAGAATTAAGCAGCACTTCAATGAAAACAGAATCATTTCTATTCAGCCAGAGGAAAATACCTTACAATTTATGGACTTCACTGGTGGATAACCTTGGACTAAATTCAGTTTTACTCCTGGCTCTCTAAAGTGAAATGTAAAACCTACTGTATCAGAGTGATGCATATGTCTGTCTCATAAAAGAAGAAAGAAATGTTTATAGAAATTCTGGATATAGCAAACACCCTAAAAAGGTGAAACTCCAGTAATAGCATATAAATTTTAGCAAAATAGAATCCATCATGAGGAAGAAAATCAGATTGGCTTTTGAGGAGACAAATATATAAAATTATAGGAAAATAATTTTCTCTCCCTTCACCAAAATCTTTGTGAGTTTTCAAATATTAGAAAAAATTTTAATACTGTGACTAGTGCCTCATAAAATACCAAATTTCCTGTCCGGCTTATAGGAACATTATCTTACGTACCACATGAATACAAGTAACAGAGCAAGATATTCTGCCTGCTAATAGCTGTGAATGATTCTTCCTCCTTCTTTCAGAAGTGATCGCACACACACTCCACTCAGTACTATCATGAATATCCAGGAGGGATTTGTATGATTTCAAAACTGTGTCAGAGTTTCATGATTTTAAGGGGTTTCAGTCCATACTCAGCTGGCTCTAAAAGAGAGCAGCACATGGCAGAGACCAACTATTCATGGCAGTGACAAAGAGCAAGAGCAAAATGGAGAAGGAGGAGCAGCAATGGCAACAGAGATCAAGCCTGTCTCCCTGATGCTGCATTCAGAAAATCAGCCCCAGGCTGTTTGCAGTACTCACATCCATAATCCCAGCAGCACTCATATCCGTAATCCCAGTAGATCATGAGTTAATCACAAACTCTAGACATCTGCTCCATGACTGCGTGAGGCTTTGGGAGGACAACTAGACACAAACCATAAGACCCAGCTTAGTGCCATGAGACAAAGTCTAGGCCATAGCATGTGTGGGGATGGAAGAATCAGGCAGAGATATTGCCTTATGAAGAGATAGAGCTAAGAATCCAGGAAAGGTGAGACATCTGGAGTTTGCTGAACAGAATACAAGAAAGGACAGGAGAGCATAGAGAATTTGGTATTTTATGAGGCACTAGTAATTGTGAGCTAAATAAACCTTTCCTTTCCTTTATTGGAGTGTCAGGTATTTGTCCAAGAAATGAGAGAAGAATAACTGAAACAGAATTTGTTACCAGAGTAGTGGGGTCATTGCTGTGTCTAAACAAGACCATGTGGATTACGAGCTTTGGGGAATGTCTTATGGGAAAAGATAGGAAGGGTTTGGAGAGATCACCTACAAAAGAAGTGCTGGAACAGCTTTGGCTGTTTTGCATGGGTCTGGTCAGGTCTCAGAACAGAAGGTTGATAGAAAGTCTGCCCATAAAGATGAGGCTGGTGAGGTTTCTTCTGGGAAGAAGGACTGCATTGATTGGTCAACTTCTGAGGATTCGTGTTGTGGCATGGCAGAAAGTGTGTCTGCATTTAGACTGCAACCAGAGACTGCCTGAGACTGAGATCGAGCAAACTGCTTAATCTTCCAAAAGATATTTCAAAGCAGCCAATATTGAGGCGGTGGCATTGCTGTTGTTTAGAGATTTTAACCAATTTATGTTGAGAATCAAGAGACAAGAACTGAGTGTGATGATTTAAAATTTTGTGATTTTGGTCAGAAAAGAAGCTCCAATAAAACTGTGGAATGCAAAGATAGAGTTGAGAGAATCTCCATTGTGGGAAAGAAGCAGAGAATGAAAAGAACAGCCTGAGGGAATCACAGGTAATGACAGGTCTCCACACTTTGCACCCTCAGAATTGCTAAGGTCCGAGACTTTGCCTTGTGGAAAAAGCCACAGAGCACCATGTTCTAGAATGATGGTGGTGGCCACATGAGGCTCCAGAATGGTGCCGGGATAGAGAATCTATTTCTAGGAATCAGAGTCAGAGTGCTCAGCAATCCAGGCACTCAACCCCTACAGCCGAGAAAGATGGCTGGCTACTGCTCTAGCTGGCAGCCCACCTTGGCATCATCCTTATGGTGTTGATTTCAGGTGCAGGCAGAATGCAAGAGTTATGAGGATATGAAGGCTTTGCATCAATTTCACAAGGCCTGGAAGGTCTGGCAGTCTGCCCCTGAGAGGGCAGTGTCTGAAGCAGGGAGTAAGAAGTTTAACTTGCAGTGGAAACTCCAGAAGTTTGGAACAACTGGGAACATGGATAATCTATGGGAAACTGCAAGAAGCAAGCAAAGACAGCCTAAGAGAGAAGTCATCAGAACTATCACCAAAAATGTCATAGGGGCAGAGTTGTGCAAAGCTTTTGTAGCTCACACTTGTCACAGATTGCTTTGGATGCTTCACATGGAAATATGGGATTTAATGCTGACCCTTGTGGATTTTGAACTTACTTTGGTCCCAATGCTTGATATACTGCTCTGTGTACCTTTTGGAATGGTAACATTTATCTTGTGCCTCTGAATATTGGAAGTGTTCAACTTTTCACTTGCACAGAGGCTCACAATTAAGAGTTTGTTTTTGATCTTGGAGAGGACTTGGAATTTGGGCTTTTTAGAAGTGCTGAAAGTATTGGGACTTTGGCAACTCCTCAAGAGGGACTAAAATGTCTTTTGTATAAAGGGATATACGTGAGTCTTTGGGAGTTCAGCAGCAGAATGTTATGGTTTCCCCCTAAGACCTAATGCAGTCATGGAGAAGACTTCTAGATTTTATGATTAATTCATGATCCACTGGGATTCTAGATGTGAGTGCTGTGGGGATTATTTGTATGAGTACTGCACCCAGCCTGGGGCTGATAGCCTGAGTGCAACATAAGGGAGACAGACTGCTCTCTGTTGCCATTGCTGCTCTTACTCTTCCCTTTTGCTTTTGCTGTTCTGCTGCTTTCTGCCACCATAAACTGCTTCCCTCCGCCATGTTCTACTCTGCCATGGGGCCATCTGGGTATGCAATGAAACCTCCAGTAACTGTGAGCTAAATAAACCATTCCTTCCTTCATTTTGGGTTTTGGGTGTTTGTTCCAACAATGAGAGACGAGTAACCAGGACACAGGGTCAAATTTACATTCATTTTATTTTATTTTTCCTGTTCCTCAAGGATCACTATCCTTTATTGCCAAGTGCTCAATGTCTTGAAAAAATTTTAAAATAAATTTATTTATTTATTTATTTATTTATTTATTTATTTATTTATTTTTCCCTAATGTGACTGGAAACTGGGATCACCCCATCCCTTGGGATCAAAGTCATCACCAAGTGTCCAATGTCTTGAAAACCTTTGTTTTATTTTCTTATTTATTAATGTTGAATACTTCTGGTGGGAGGGTCAGTCATTTATTACTCCCTTGTGGCTGGAAAAGATGTTGGCATTCATTTTGCTTTTCGATACATTTGGTTTTATGTCTATCTGTTATGGTTTGTCTGTAGTTGTTCCCTCAAAACCTAATGCAGTTATGAGGCAGCTTCTGGAGTTTGTGATTGATTATTCTGGATGTAAGTGCTATACTCACCCTGGGACAGGTAATCTGCCTTATAATATATGGAGGGGAGAGAGGTTTGCTAGCTACCTGAGCTGCTGCCCCTCCCTTTGTTCTTTCTGTTTTCTCTGCCACAATAGATGGCTGCTGTGTGCCATGTGCCACTCTGACTTGGAGCCTGCTGATTATGGACTAAAATCTCCAATAACGATGAGATTAAAAACAAACAAACAAACAAACAAAGAAAACCCTTTCCTTTATTTATTTTGGGTGTTGGGTGTTTTATCCCAACAAAGACGGAAAATTAACTTAAAATTTGGTATCAGAGAAGTGTGGTTGTTGCTGTGGCTAAACCTGACCATGTGGGTCATGTGATTTGGGGAATGGATTATGGTAAGAGACAGGAAAACTTGGGAGAGAGAACCTACAAAAGAAGTGCTGGAACAGCTTTGGCTGTTCTGTATAGGAGATTCTAGTCACAGCTCCGATATCTTGCCTGTAAAGACCAGACTGAGAAGATTTCTTCTGGGAAAAAAAGACTGCATTATTTCATGGACTCTAAATGATGTGTGTTATGGCTTGGCAACAAGTTTGCTGGGATTTTGTTGTGTCCAGAGACTTTGCTTAAGACTGAGATTTAACACAGTGAACTGATTAATCTGGGAGAAGAAAGATTAAGGCAGTCTAATATTGAGGTAGTGGCATGGCTATTGTTGGGGGCATTTAGTCAGATTTATTTATGCTGAGAAAAAAGAGAGAGGAAATGAGCAGGATGATTTAAAATTTTATGAGTTTGGCCACAAAGGAAGCTCCAATAAATCTACAGAATGCAAAGATGGAGCTGAAAGGATTTCCACTGTGGAGAAAGAACCAGAGAATGGAAAGGATTGCCTGAGGGCATCACAAAAGGTAGCAAGTCTCTACCCTTTGAAGCCTAAGAATTAAAGAGTGAGGGACTTTGCCTTGGGGAAAAATCCATAGTGAACCACAGAAGCTTCCAGAAAGGCTCCATCAGAGAAAATTTGTTCCTCGTAATCAGAGTCAGAGCACTCAGTGATCCAGGCACTCCTTCCATACAGACAAAAGAGAAGAAAACTTGATAATTGCTTCAGCTGGAAGAAGACCTTGACATCATCCATGTGGAATTTGTTTTAGGTGTATTCAGAATTCAAGAGTTCTGAGGTTAAGAAGGCTTCTATTATACTTCAGAAGGCCTGGGAGACCAGGGAGTGTTCTCTGAGAGGACAGTGTGGAAATCTGTGAGTGAGAATTCTCCTGAGTGGAAAATGCAGAACTTTGGAAAAGCCAGAAACATGAATTATCTGAGAAAATGTGCAAAAAGCAAGCAAAGCCAGCCCAAGAGAAATGTAATGGTAGGTACAAGCAGCAGCAGAGCCATAGAGGTGGAGCCGCATGGCACTAACAAATTTGCCACAGATTACTTCAGGTGTTCCACATGGAACTACAGGACTTAATGTTGGCCCTTTTGGACTTTGTACTTGCTTTGGTCTCAATGCTTGGGAACTTGCTGTGTGTGCCTTTTGGAATGGCAATGTTTTTCTTGTGCCATTGAATGTTGAAATTGTTTAACTTTTCGTTTGTACAGGGGGCTCACAGTTAAGAGTTTGTCTTACATCTTAGAGGATACTTTGGATTTGGACTCTTCAGCAATGCTGAAACTGTAGGACTTTGGCAGCTCTTAGAGATGGACTAAAATATCTTGCATAAAGAGATGCACATGAGTTTTTGTGGGTACAGAGGAAGCATGTTATGGTTTGGGTCTAGTGGTTTCTCTAAAGCCTCATGAATCATGAGGCATCTTCTGCAGTTTATGATTGATTATTATATTTGTGGCTGCTGCACCACCTTGAGGCAGTTAACCTGTATTACAGTGTAAACAGGGGAGAGAGGCTTTCTAGCTGCCACAGCTTCTGACCCTCCCTTTGGTCTTGCTGATGTTTTCTGTCCCCATAGTTGGTTGCTGTGTCCCATGTACCACTATGACTTGGAGCCAGCTCACTATAGCCTGAAAGCTCAAGTAACTGACAGATAAATTAGATTTTCTTTCCCTAAGTTTGGGTGTTGGGTATTTTATCCCAGCAATGAAAGAAGAGTAATTGAGATACTATCATATTGTGATTTTTTTTTCTTTCTTGTTTGTCCTTTCTTTTTATAACTTCAGTTTGTAATTCTTCAATTCCATTCATTTTCACTTGAATTTCGTTTGAGATATGTAACATGTTTTTTTTTTTTTTTGTGACTCACCATGAGGTAGAAGTTAAACGTTATATTTTGATTCCTAAAACAGATCGACAAGATCTTGAATTACAATAATTAGAAAACTGTGGTTTGCTTTAGGAAGGAAGGAATACTTTCTTGCTTGAAATTATTTAATATGCTAAAATGTGATTTTTCCTGTGTGCATGGTGTTTAAAAAACACGTCTTTAGCTATTAGAGATGCCAGTTTATATACTGAAATAATTCACTGCAGCCCTGAGCATGTGTTTAAAGTATAAAAACAGTGGCTTTTCAAATTTTACATTGTATTTACTTATTTCTGTATTTAGGACAGGGTCTACACAATGTACGGTGTCTCACTACATAAATGGATCTTGTAGTGATTCTCCTATTTTCAGCCTCCCAAGTGCTGGGATTATAGGAGTGAGCCATCATGCCCATTCTCAACAGTAGTCTCAGTTTGCCCCAGGGATTGAACCCTGGCCACTTCTCTCTGCCTAATCAGGTGCTTTAGTCCACTGAGCTATCAGGATGGCTTTGAATTTTACATTTTATATTGTTATTTGAATATTGCATGTCATCTTGATTTGATCCAAAAATCCCTTAAGAGAACTCATGATACAAACAATGATACATGACTGTCAATGCATCTGACCAAATAACTCTAGAAGAACAAGATGATTTTATTACTTATTTCAGTAACAGAAAGCACACACCGTGGAGAACTGACTTTTCTCAGTAAGAAGCTCTTAGAAAACATAGTTGTCATAAGTTTTGGGCTTATATTTCATGGCTTTCAAAACAGTTAAAAAATCAAGTTATTCTTCGGATGAATATAGTCAGAAAGTGAAATGTTTTTATCTCATAAGTCATATCCACAGAACACCAGGATGAGAAGATCTAAAATTGGGCATTTATATTAGGCAGGATTGGTGATGTTTAGATATTTTTTGTGTCCTGACCACCTCCACTTGGATTTTTTTTCGAATGGTTTTGTCTTTATCATGACTTATCATAGTTGGAAATTGATCATGTCTAAAGCTGATGTTCACTAAAATTATGTTGTGAAGGTGTTAATGGTTTGTACATAGATGTCCCCCCAAAGCCTCATGCAGTCATGAGGTGGCTTCTGAAATTGACAATTGATTATTGTGGGTGCTGCACTTTCCCAGGGGTAGGTAATTTGCATTTCAATTTAAGGAAAGAAGAGAAGTTAGCTGCTTGAGCTGCTGCTACTCCTCCTCCCTGTACCCTTGCTCTTTGCTACCACCATGAAAGATTGTTCTCTGCCATGTGCTGTTGTGCCTTAAAGCCAGCTGAGCATGGACTGAAACCTCCAGTAACTGTGAGCTAAATGAACCTTTCCTTCCCCTATTTTAAGTCTCACATATTTGTCCCAGCAATGAGAGAAGAGTCACTAGGACAGAAGGCTTAGGTAATAGGGCCAGACCAACTGTTAGTTGTCAGGGACACTGTTTTCTCTTTGCTAAGACAAACTACAATAAAACCAGGTAGAACACTGAAGAAGTTAAGGAAATTCTGACAAAGACAAAAGAGTGATTCACGTGCAATATATGTACCCTCCTATTGGTCAGGGTTCAGTGGTGTATGTATACTTACCCTTATAATAATTTGTTTTCATAGGTGAGTAATAAGAGAGACTAGCAAGCCCAGAATGTTCAAGATGAGCCAGCAGTTGGTGAATATGGAGGAACTATGTTACAGTTGATTTTCTATGAAATTTCTTCTTTTAGAGGAGGTCAGCCTTTTGTTATGTTCAGTTTCAGTGGAACGAATGACCTTCACATACATTAGGGAGGGTAAGTTGCATTCTTAAGAGCCCACCTATTTGAGTGTTTATCTCATCCTGAGAAAAATATCCACAGTAATGTTTAATCATGCATCTGGACACCATCATACAGTCCAGCTGACACAATATAAAGAATTGAAAAACAATCAGGACGCTCAAATTCAAAGACCCAGTGCGAAAGTGGACACTGAGGTGAATGCACACTTCTCAGATGCAGAAATACAAATGACAAACAAATATTTTAAAAAGTCAACATCACTGACCATCTGAGAAATGCAAATTAAAACAATACTGAGGGGACTGGGGAGATAACTCTGTAGCACAAGTTCCTGCCTGGCAAGTGCAAGATCGTGAATTTGAACCCTGGTCCCACAAAAGAAAAAAAAAATAATAAAACAACACTGAGATTCAACCTCCATCCAGAAAGAATGGCTTGATCAAAGAATCAATCAATAACAAATACTGATGTGGCTATGGGGAGAAGGAACCCTTTTCCACTATTGAATGGAGTGTAGACTAGTACAACCACTATGGAAATCAGTGTGGAGATTCTTAGAAAACCTAGGATTAGAAGTGCCATTCAACACAGTGGTCCACTTTTTGAGTATCTTCCATAAAGAATGAAAACCATCATACCACAACAATATATGTGTACCTATGTTTATAGCAGCACAATTTATAATAGCTAAATCTTGCGTAAAAGCCCAAATGCTCATCAGCCAAAGAACAGATTTTTAAAATCTGCTTTTGTATAATGGAGTACAACTGAGGCATCAAGAAGGATAAATTTGAGACTTTTATAGTTTTGTTCTCTCTCTCTCTCTCTCTCTCTCTCTCTCTCTCTCTCTCTCTCTGTGTGTGTGTGTGTGTGTGTGTGTGTGTGTGTGTGTGTGTTTGGCCAGCTCAGCCTGCCTTGGAGGCAGGGCTGGCTTGGCATGCTGTGCTGGCTATCAATCTGTGGTCTTCAAGTTTGCCTAAGGTTGGGTAAGCAGGCACTTCAGACTGCTGAGATATCTTTCCAGCCTGAGAATTTTATAGATTAATGGATACAACTTGAGACTATACTCATAAATGAAATAAATCAGGCTCATATATGTAATCATCACATTGTGTCACTATTGTGAGAAGCTGAGCAAGTAAAGAGGATATATGCAATATCTACTGTGAATTTGGAAGAAACTATTTTAAAAAACGGAGAATTTCTGTGTCTTTCTGGTATCCAATATGTCAAAGAGAGGACGTGCCGGGTCCTTAGGTCTTCCGGTGGGAGCCGTGATCAACTGTGCACACAACACAGGAGCCAAAAATCTGTATATCATCTCTGTGAAGGGGATCAAAGGGCGACTGAACAGACTTCCTGCTGCTGCTGTAGGTGACATGGTGATGGCTACAGTGAAGAAGGGCAAACCGGAGCCCAGGAAGAAGGCGCATCCTGCAGTGGTAATCCGACAGCGGAAGTCATACCGGAGAAAAGATGGGGTGTTTCTGTATTTTGAAGGCAATGCAGGGATCATCATGAACAACAAGGAGAGATGTAGGATTCTGCCATCACAGGGCCGGTGGCCAAGGAGTGTGCAGACCTGTGGTCGAGGACTGCATTCAACACAGGCAGTATCGCGTGAGCTGCGTGTGTCTGTACAGAATAAACAGCCATTGACAGTGAAAAAAATAACGGAGAAATTAACAGGGAAAGGGAAAAGGAAGTAGCAGAAAAGGGAAAAACACACATAGGATAGTTAAGATAGCTAAACAGCTAATTTCTCTTAGTTCATTGAAAATAAGTTCTGTGCTGATATTGTTTGGGGTATACTTCATGACTATATCTTGTACTCTCAATAACTGCTATGTAGACAACAGTATGTAATGTACTAAAAATGAATAAAAAACTGGTAAGGAAGAAATACAATTTACCCTTCATTAAAAAATAATAGTTCTGTGATGACTACAACTTGTGCCCATATGTCTCTGTTTATTATCTACAATGGAAAAAGACAGTGCAAAGAAACACTTGACAATGTGATTCATATCCAATAACTGAGTTGAGATAAAGTGTCATCACACAAGTATAAAATGATAGGTATTATTTGTTATTTTTTCACTAGTATGGATTCACACAGTTTCTTTTACCTTATCTTTTACTATAAGAAGTAGAAAGAATACTGAGGAAGTGATATGAAGAGTACTTTCATGTTCTGGACTCACCATTATATCTTTGACTTTAGACAAGTCACTGTGGTTAACAGATTTGAATTCATACTTTGAGAAGGACAAATGTAATTCCTACACTTCTTGTTAATGTAATGCTCAGATGTGCTGAATTTGATGTACCCTTGTAGAGAATAAAGTCTTACAAAGTGATAAAAAATTCTATTTGTAAGTCACTCAGTTCTGTGAGAACAATGACAATTTCTTACTCATTTTTCACTCATGACTTTATCTAAATAGATATTTCCTGCAGTCCACTTGAGGCTTTAAATGTCAGGTGAAGTACAATATAGAAACAATTATTTGGATGATTTACAATACCACACCAATTGTACTTAGCATTCTAGAAATTGGTAGCAAATATATATCAGTGAAGCATTTAAGAACAGAACCATACAGTATAGTAGGACATGCTGAAGATTTTAATAGCAGGATCTTAACATAATCTCTGCTTTAAAAAAATTACTGAAGAAAATGATACACTTACATCTACAAACAGGTATTGCAATGAATTATGGACTATGCTTTTCAGAATTTAGACTCTTGAACATCCTTTTCATTACAATGAATTTAGTATACTTTTTTTTTTTTTTTGGCTGCCTGAACCTGCCCTGAGAGCAGGGCTGGCATGGTATGTCATGTCAGGCATTGAACTGTGGTCGGAAGCTTTCCTAAGTAGGTGCTTTGGACCAGCCCTCCAGTATAGTTGTTAGCCAGTCAAAATAAGATTAGTAAAAAGCATTTTATTTCTTATTGTTAAAAGAGAAAAATACATTTGAGATTGGGATATGTAATGTTTTAAGTGTATTTGTAAAAGAACATTCCACATTTTTGCTATGTATTTCCATGAAGGGAGAAATCTTGTCATAGGAGATTGCTCAGGGAGTTTCCAAAGCAAACTATTATGTGAATAATATTAGGAATCAAAACACAAGTAGAAGAATTAATTTTTTTTCTGTAAGTCTGTTCATCTATCATAATTTACACAGACACATGCATTTGACTTCAGTGGATTTAGTGGAAAAGCAGGAAGCAGTTACATTCTGAATGATTTTTCCTTTACTACTGGAATGTTTGTTTGTTTGTTTTTTCTGAGAATATTTTTACAATGTGTTAGACTATTATGAAGTAATCATGTAAGAAGAGTTTATAGACTAAGTTCTTGGATGCATCTTTTGAAAATTTTTTAAAATGAGTTTAGGATAGGGTATACAGGGTCTCACTAGGTAGGTCAGACTCATAGTGATTCTCCTGTTTTCAGCCTCCCAAACTCTGTGATTATGGGGCATGCCACCATGCCCAGTCTCAATCATCTTCTTAGTATGCTCTGGGGATGGGGCTGGCACAGCATGCCGGGAATCAAATCCTGGCCACTGAACTCTAGGCTGGTGCTCGGATACATCTCTTTTACAAATCAGATTATTATTTTTTTATTTGTTAAAGAAGATAAAATACTAAAAATGTATTAGAGGTATTACAAAATTTCATTAAATAAAGTAATAGAAATTCAGCAATGCTTGCTATATTGCATGATGTTATCTTCAAATTAGTTGTTTACGTTACCAGATATAAACCTATAAAATTAGCTAAAACAAAACTATCACAACCAAAGTTATAAGAAATTGTAAAAAATAAGAAAGAAAGAAAAAGTTCAGTATTAACTGATCTTTTTTTTAAAAAGTAGTAATTAGAAATACAATTGCTCAAACAATCTTGCATATACATTTTCAATATACGTAATGATTAGATTCATCATAGAGGACTTGCACCTGTGCATGCTATAACTAGATTTTTACCTTTCCTCTATGTTTTCAACTCTTCTTCCCCTCCCCATTTACAGAAGCTTTATTTCCATGTTTTTCTTCGTTTCTTTTGTGTTTTACTTTTCCTTTCTTTGCTCTCCCCCCCTCCTTTGTTTACCTCCTTATTTCCATATTTTCTTCACATTTCACACTGTGGTCCTTATGTGTGTCTGATTGGAAGCATCTTCGATCCTCTATGTTTCTATTTCTCTACAAAAGAATAATTTGGCACTGACTTTCTTTCCTATTGCTACACAGTCTTCTGTTTTACACAAAGGTTATTGCTGCAGTTCGGATATGGGTTGAGCGTATTTCCCAAGGATTCATGTGTTGGATCAATGGGCCACCTTGTAGCTATGTTTTGTGGTAGAAGATTTTAGAGATGGGACCTAAGTAGGTAATTGAATCTCTGTGGTGTTATCATAATTAATATGATTCTTTGATACCCTGCTTAGCTCTCTCCAGATGGCTACTAAAAGGGCTGCTAAAGGTGTGAAACCTTCACCTTTCCACTCTATCTTCCTGCACAGGGTCTCCTTCTTACATACACTTTAGTCAACATGCTGTACACCACGATTGACACAGCTCAGATGCCTTCACTAGAGCCCAGTATATGTCACTACCAGGCTCTTGAGTATCCAAACTTGTAAGTTACACAAATCTTTTTTTATAAAGCCCAATTGCAGATATTTTCTTATAGCAGTAGAAACTACACTGCTACAGTAACTACTGAAATTGTTCTGAATTACATTTGCTATAAAACTTACTTAATATTCATGCTGAGAACACTGCTTCAAATCCCATTTCTGTTAAAAACAGATTTGAGGGGGCTGGTGAGATAGCTTAGTGGACTAAAGCACCTACTTAGGCAAGCTTAGGTAAATGCAAATGGGGTTTGATCCCCAGCACCACATGTTGCATCAGTGCTGCCTTCAGGGTGGGCTGAACTGGCCAGAGTCCAGGTGTAGTGGCTTGTGCCTACAATCCCAGTGTTGGGGAGGCTGAAAACAGGAGAACCACTATAACAGGGTCATAATGAGACCCTGTTACAACCAAATATGTTGTAAAGGAAAGAAATGTGTTATGAGTGTATCACTATATGAGATAGTGGTCAGGACATTTCATACATTCTATACAAGCAAACTGTTGAAGTACCTTTGCCTGTTATAAAACTTTATCAGAATACACACACACACACACACACACACACACACATATGCAGAGAGAGAGAGAGAGAGAGAGAGAGAGAGAGAGAGAGAAAGAGAGAGAGAGAGAGAGAAGAGAGAGAATGTTAAAACCATTTAGCTGGCCTCAGGATAGTTTTCTGTTCTTTGGATGAATAAAAATTAGTACTACTACATTAGCTTTCTGCCTCAGTATTCCTGATAACTAACTTTCATCCAACGTTTTTCTTCCTGGCTTTGATTTGTTAGTAATTTTTCACATAAATTCTAAGAGGCCTTAAACTTCTAAATAGCTAGAATTTTGAGTGGGGCCTAGAAAATCCTGGACCAATATCTCCCTATCTTCTTCTGAAGCCCTATGTCTATCTCTCTGTCCATCTGTCCATTTCTCTCTCTCTCTCTCTCTCTCTCTCTCTCTCTCTCTCTCTCTCTCTCTTCCATGCACTCTGATTCTTTTTAGAAACCATTAATTATTTTTAAAAAGTTGTTTCAGGTATTGAAGTAATAATTAAAAAATGAAACAATTTAGCTGAAGCATATCTAAGCATATAAATCTACTTTTTATTGAATTATTTTAAATAAGTAGGACTATTCTTCACTGTACAGAATAAGTAGGAATGGCCCAGTAATGGAAAACATGCTTTAGGGAAAGTGAATATTGTCTGTGTTTCTTAGTGGCAAAGCAAAAAAAATATGACAATCTAAATGTTTTTTAAGCTGTAGTTTAGATAAATCAATCATGGATAAAAATAAATTCTTATGGGACAGAGTAATTAAATAGTGGCATATAAAGACACTGATACAGATAATATATTTGTGAAAGATAAAATTTTTATACTGGTTCAGAAGTGCTGTAAGTGCTCTGATATTAAGCCCTCTGGCCAATTTCTGAATGCCATTTTTTGCACTTCAGTACATTTGTAATTTTAGATGAAATGTAGGACTTTTCACTTGGGGATAAAACATGTTGCTTTGAATCACTGAATTGTCTAACGGATAAGAAATAGAAGATTTCCAAAGTGATAATGGTAAGGCAACTTAAACATGCTATTTAGCATCCTTAGCTACCCTAGCAAATAAATATTTTATTTTGTTGAAGAATTAGCTTTTGAAGAAACATTAACAACACTAGAATTTCCCCAACCCTGTATCTCCAGAAAGACTCTCAAGTCAAAACCACTCCTTTAGAAATTGGGGTGGTTGATGTTCATAGTATAGAATTTAAATTCAGACCAAAGCAAGTACTTGTCATAAATTATTATTTATTGTGCTGATTGTTCTGAGAACCCCGGCTTAGAATAGCTGAGAGAGAATATGTTCTCCTTGTCTCAAAGTCAGAAGATGCCTGAGGATTCCCATCACTGCAAAGGTGGGCTCAGTTAGAATCTTTAAGAGATAATATGGATTTGCAAGATAAATATATGAAATTAGAGCTATTCACATTTGCATTAAATGATGTAAAAGAACTCTGGTTCACATTTTCTTATCTATGAAATTAAGCATGTAATATTAGCTTGCATTTTAAGTGGCTCAGAATGTGTCACAGTTTCTCTAATTTACCTATAAGACTGATGTAATTTTGGGTGTTATTCTGAGACTGGATCTGGATAAGGGCTTAAAGTCTTCATTTTGCAGGAAGAGCCATTCCAGGATGCTTCAAACTCAGAGGAAGGCATCAGACTAAAGTTGTAAGAATGCACAACTGCTAGTATAAGGTCAATGTTATGCTGAAAAAAGAAAACATATTTTATCATTCATACATGTGTTTATTTCAGAAAATGTAGGGAGTCTGCAACAGAAAATAAATAAACCTCTCCTAAGATTTTAAAAGTTAAATGATGGAATTTAGGCAAAACTATAAGGAACACAACTACTAATTCATGGACTTGAGTATTATAGTAAACCTAACACGAAAATATTGTAGGAGAATTATCTAAGAGAACAAAGATATTCAAATAACTCTGATTTGGTGTTTATGGAAACTGTATTTTAGAGAAAATAGTCTAAAACACAAAACTTGTTTGTAGAATTTAATGTTACTTTAAGACAACTGAAAATTATTGCCCTCAAGATGTTTCCTTCTCTCCCTCTTACACAGCTATATATCAAAGATGAGCAGTTGAAAGTAAAACAACAATAAAACAGCAGCAGATACATAAACAATTAGGTTTCTGGGAGCTAAGCAGAGAAGCCTGTGCATTTTTTTTTTTTTTAAAAACCTTTTTCTTGGAATTATTGGATGAGTTCTGGCAAGTAACAAATGGGAAGGATTCTCCAGCAGCTGAGTGTACTTAGCCTGTGAGTTGGGTGTGCTGTCTCCCTGATGGCTCAGAGAGGAAAAAACAGCTGAGATGGATGCAGTTTTAGGAAATGAAGGGTTGCTCCAGGGGCAGCAGCAGCAAGCATATGTACTGCTGAGCCACAAGCGCTTTGACGTAGTAATCACCCTGTTCTTGACCACGTTCAATGGCTGCGTGAGAATGCTGTCTCCTACTTCAGAGTTTGCAACAGCTGGAACAATGATTATAATGAAAACAAGTAGAAGGTTGGGGAGATAGCTCAGTAGAATAAGTGTATGCCTGCCAAACACAAGGTCCTGAGCTCAATTACCGCTATCACAAAACAAACAAAAAGCTTCCTTTAAAAATGAAAACAATTAGAACATTTGATATATTTGAATTGACTTTATAGGTAGATTAAAAATTGGGGTGGGGAGGACCTGCTTTTAAGAAAACAGAAATTTGGCACTCAAGATTATTTTGGATTTAGAAACCATGGATTCTCAAATAAAACAATTCAGTAGCTGCATTGTAGGAACATGTTATTGAAATGCTTTTCAGGTCAAAGAACATAAATAGTCTAGAAGCCAAAAATTAAAAAGAAATGGTGATCAATTATTAAGGAAAAGATGAAAGTTTGTCTAATGGATTCAGGAGCGTAGCATGAGAATTGAATGATTCTAAAAGACGGAGACAAAAACATATACTTCAAAGGAACATGAATAGTCCGTAATAGTGGGTCATCCATAGAAATGGCAATGCCAGAAGTTGTTGACTTGAGTCTTTTATAGCTTTGCATATTAATATGGCTTTAGTTTTTATACGTTGTGGTTATACTTTTTGCGCTGGATGGCTAAGAGAAAGATAAACTAAGACCTATTTAACAAAAAATATGTAACTTTTGTAGCTGATAAGGTCTGTCAAATCCCTTCAGGATTCACCTTGAAACCATGTACAGCAGTTTGTAGATCTTTTGTCAGAGTCAGCCATCTGGATGAGACATGGTCATTGCTTGACCAATTGGCTCTCTGTGAAAGACTGACTGAAAGTTTTCTCTCTAGGTGACTCCACTTAGGTACATTATACATTGTTGATTATTTTCCCCTGTGGCTCCATAATCTCCTTGAACAGGAAATTTGAGACATCACTGATTTACAAGATGTTACAGTATAGGTACTGTTGTGACCTAAGTTCTCACTTACCTTTAAGGGCTGGGACTAAAATATTGACTATTCTTGTAGCTCTTTTTTTTTTTTTTTGTCTACAAACTTAAATTGTTAACCATTCAAAAGAGAAGTTTAAAGATATTTTTACCTTACGACTTAAGCAGATGAACTTAACATCACTGCTTGTCTGAATATCAAACTCCTTAGACATAACATGGAATTGATGTTTTCTAACAATCATTGATATTCTATATTTTAAACCCCTATAGGGAAGTACAAAAAATAAATCACTATAGCATAAGAAAATAACAATTACATACTCTTAGAGATTTGGAAATCAAACCATACACAGCATTGTAGCAGGACCATCCTATGACCTTTTACTTGTCTCTTGTTTTATTATCTTTTTTTAAAAAATAAACTTGTACTTGAGAGAGATTATAGCATTAAATGATATAACATTAGAAACAGTATGCATTTAGAAGACCAGAATGACAAGCGTTCCAAGCATGGTTTTAATATTATGCACTGCTATCTTCAATGTAGTTGCTTGCTTCACAGATATCAGCATATAGTTAGGCGGGGTGAGAATTCTACCAATTAACTGCTAGTTTCAAAACCCTGTTGGAGATTCATGGGACCATTGCCTTAATCTTGTATACACACATGTATAGTTTTGCCCCTGCCATGTTTCCTAACTTTTTCCTTGCTCTCTCTCTGTTGTTTAATTCTTAAGTTCTTGCTTTCCATTTAACTGTGTTATATCTTTCAATCTTTCTGACTTCTTTTGAATTCTTACACTAGGAGACTACACAATATTTACATATGTGGTTCTGGCTTATTTCACTTGTGAGTTTATCTTCAAGTTTCATACACTTATATATGAAGGCTTCAAGTTTATTATTTTTTACAGCTGAGTAATATTCCATTACATAAAAACACCACATCATTTTTATCCATTCCTCTAATGATAGCCATTTGGGTTGTTTCCATGATTTGGCTATCACAAATTGTGCTGCTGTAAACATAGGTGCACAAATATCACTATGATATGTTTTCAGTTTTGGGGAAAATTTCCAGTAGGGTGGTAGCTGGATTGAATGACATTTCCATTCCTAGTTTTTTAAGGAGTCTCCACACTGCTTTCCATAGTGGTTGCACCAGTCTGCACTCCCACCAGTAGTGGAGAAGTGGTCATTGTTTCCCCACTGCCTCTCCAACATTTGTTGTTAGTTGATTTCTGATAGCCAGTCTTTTTGGGGTGAGATATCTCAGTGTTATTTTAATTTGCATTTCACGGATGATGTGCAGCATTTTTTTCATGCTCTTATTAGCTTCTAATATTTCTTTCTCTGAGAAGTATGTGTTGATCTCAGATGTCCATTTCTGGATTAGGTCTTTAAATTTTGGGTCTCTGATGTTTTTTAGTGCTTTATAAATTCTAGAGAGAAGACTTTTGTCTGAGTGCTTATTAAGATTTTTTTTTTCTAAATTTGTGGTTTGTCTTGTCACTCTGTTGCTAATTTCTTTTAACATGCAAAATCTCAATAAGAGGAGGTCCCACTTGTTAATTCTTTCAAGTATTACCTGTGCAGTTTGATTTTTGATGAACTGTTTGCCTATATCAATGTGTTCAAGATTTCCTCCTACTTTCTCTTCTAGGAGATTTGGTTTCTATTACAATGTTTAGATCTTTAATCTATTTTGACTTTATTTTAGTGCATGGTGATAGACCTGGGTCAAGTTTTAGTTTCTGGCATTTAGAGAACCAGTTTTTGCAGCATCATTTGTTAAAGAGGTTTTCTTTCTTCCAGTAAACATGGTTGGCCCCTTTGTGAAAGATAAGGTGGCTGAGTGTGTTTGTATTTGCTTCTGCATCTTTTTATCTATTCCATTGATCCTCAGACCTATTTTTTACCCATACCATGTTTATTTTATCATAGTACCTTTGTAGTATAACTTTCAGTTAGAAAGTGTAATGCCTCCTGCCTTATTTTTGTTGCTCAAGAATGTCTTTACTATTCTAGGTCTCTTCTGGTTCCAAATAAGTTTTAGGAATTATTTTGGTAATTCTGTACAAGATGTTGGTAGCATTTTGATAGAGATTGCATTAAATCTTTACAACAATATTTGTTAGTATGGCCATCTTCATAATGTCAGTTCTTCCTATCCAGGAGCAGAGAATATTGTTCCATTTTCTGAAATTTTCTATTATTTCTTTTTCAGAGTGCTGTAGTTTTCATTGAATAGATCTTTTACTTCTTTAGATTAATTCCTATTTTTCCACCACTTTGAAAAATAGTTTTGAATAGTGTAACAGACAGGCTTAGAAGTTGTTTACTTTTAGAACCTGAAACATTTCAGTTCAACCTCTCCTGGATTTTAAATTTTATTTTCAGAAATCTGGTGCAATCCCAATAAGTTTACCTTTATAAAATTTGTTTTCCTCTAGTTACTTTTATGATTCTGTTCTTGTGTTGGACTTCTGTGATATTCACTATATGCCGTACAGAGATTCTTTTCTGAAGGTGACTATTTGAGGTTTGATATGCCTAACTTGCTGCAAATTTATTTCTCTTTGTTTTGAAGGCTTTCTGATATTGTTTCAGGAAAAATTTTTGAAAAGCCATTCTTGGTGATTTTTAAATTTTTTTTGCTGATCCAAATTAATTTCAAATTGTTCTTTTTTGCATTGTTTGTGTGCTATTGTATCAGTTTTCATGCTCCCTTGTTGTTTTTCATATATACCTTTTAATTGGCCACTATCAACAACCCTGTGTTCTGGTTCTGACAGGCTTCCCTGGTACACTGGAAATTTATACTTCTTATACTTTTGACAGTTTTTAATCACTTGAATTTCTTTTTGGAACAATTTTATGGACTCTAGTTTTTTTGGTGTGTTGGTCAAAGTTTGCACTGTTTGTTTAGCTCTGTTAATAGCTTACTGCTTTCTCCTGTGAACTGTTTTATTTGGCCGATTTTCTCCTTATTTGTATCTTCTATAAGCTTGCCAAATGCTTTATTGATTTGCTTTATCTCTTTTTTATCATTTAAATGTTTTTGATTCCCTCCCATTCTATGCCATGTGCATCACCTATGGTGAAGTTGGGAGTCTTGGAGATATTTTATGGACTTGCCTCTTTACATTGTATTTGTTTCTTCTGTTTAAGTTGGAAGATTGGTTATAATGAAAATCTTGTTCCTGATATGCTTTAGTTAATGTGTTCAGTGGCACTCTCTGGTCTTGTCTAACTATTGATCATTGCTTCTGCCTCAGGATCCAGCCACATTCATTTATTTTGGAGAGAAGTTTGTAGCGTATTTAGACCAATACCCCGTTTTTCTGGTATAGGATGAATATTGTTAAGAGTCCCAAGTAAGTCCAGATATTGGCATCTGAAGAAGACTAATTGATAGAATCTGTGTCATCTTGGTTATGCTAATAAAATGAACAAAAATAATAACATCAAAGACAAATAAAATATTGGCAAACCCCAGGATAAATAATGCATCATATTTAACAATAAGTAAAAATGCAGAATTATAGTATTACCACTTTGCCAAACCAAATATCCACTTACAACATGGTACAATTTTACCTCCACTAATCATACAGTATTCAACAGTAATGGTGTGCAGTTGTCCTATTGATCTAAAGATCCATACAGTATAGTAGGTATACTAACTACCAGTAAAACTTGAAAAATTAATCCACTGCAGATAAAGACGAGAGAAATGGGAGGGTTGGTATCTACTGACAGTAAAAGGAAATTGATGGTTCTAGAAAACAGTCACAGGAACGAATAAATAAGAATAATCTCCAGTAAAATATAAAAAATGAAAGATTAATCAGAGAAGCCAAATAGAGAGGGGGAAAAGTCAAAAAGACAGAAAAGAAACAAGGGATGGCAAGAGACAGAAGAGTTAACCCACAAAGAAACAGATGAAGGAAAGAGAAAAGTTATTAAAATAGAAAAATCTAAGACAGGTTGAGTAAAATAAAACTTTTATCTACAGTTTTGAATTAATAGTTTCTTTTCAGGATCTAAAATCTTGACATCCAGGCAGTCACAATTTTCTCCATGTGTGGCCTAAGGGTTTTGAGGCGCTCTTCCTGAAGCAGAGGCCATTCTGCCTGTTGAACCGAGTATGTGGCTACAGCATAGTCAAACCATCTCCTTATTTCCATTTGTGGAAGGGAAATAGCAATGGCCCTCTGGTCTGTTTCATGCAGGACACAGGGCAGGGGTTCAAGGGCTCTATTTGACTCAGTGAGACACTTGTGGGGTCTGGGGGCTCCCATTCCTTCTAGGACGTTCTCCTCATTTAGTCAATTAAGCCAGATCTCTGGTGTCTGCTGCAAATGAGAAGCAAAACACAGAGCAAGCCTGGAGTTAGTAGATGCAGCTGATATGGCACTGCTTGCTTGTCTAAAATTCTTAAAACTGAGGAAACCCAATCAAAGATAAAAGATCATCATGATAAAAAATGGTAATGGGTAAAGATCAAAGATACAAAAGAAATTACTCTGTCGGTGTTATGCAATTCAATTTGATGAAATACATTTTCTACAAAAATGTAAATTGCTCATATTATCCCGGAAGGGATGACATGATAATACTGAAAGCTGTTTAATCCATATTAAGCATTGTTTTGAGGGTTTTGTAATATCTTATAATATCCACAATAAACTTCTGTTGTGAGTTGTACTATTATTTTGTGATGAAGAAATAGAGACACATTAAGGTAGGTAATCTTCTGAGGGCCACATAGCTCACAAGGTATGAATCATAATTCTAACCAAGGGCATATGACACTAAAGTTCATGATTTCAATTAGTTATTACATTGATTCTTAGAAAAGAGGAGTAAATCAAATGCTGCAGAAGAAATAAAGACTGGTGTTGTTGCATAACCTGCTGAAGAAGGCATCAGGCTAGGAAGTGGCAGAGGAAATTCTTACCGTGCTTTGAATGAGATCTAATCAATGTTACTTGACTAATTTTAGAAAAAAGAAGTAGAGAGATTGCATTTCCTTAACGGAGAAAACATGATTCTCATATTAATGCCCCAAATATGTAAGATATAAGAGAAAAGTAAGCCAAGCATGTATTATGAATAGGGTAGAAACATTCTTAGTAAACAGAATTCAAAGCAAACTGGACTAATCAACACATCAACACTATGATAAGTTGCATTTTATTTTAGTTGTATAACTAAAGGTCAGAGCTGAAGTACTAAGTGATACACTCATCACTGAATAGGTTCAATTATGAAAGTTTGATACATCCGTAGATGTTGGAAAAAGTTGATAAAAATGAATACTGTGTCATTAGAAAATATTTTTGTAAACAGTAGACCCTTGCTATGGAACAGGAAATTTGCATTTGCACACTAATTGTCTATGTGCAATGATGATTACAGTGTTACTGCAAACACTGTGATCCTTACACCAATGTATTAAAAATCTAGTGAAGTCAAATTAAATATTGAGAAAAAAGAATAAACACAGTATGATTCTGCCATACACTCATGAGAATGATTATAATTAAAGAGGCCAACCAAATCTTGGCAAGTACTCAGCACATTACAACTCTCATGTTTTCTCTTTAGAGTGTTCATTGGGATACTGAACTGTCATATCTATTGGAAACTGTAATATCTGTTCATGCTAAATATAGACATATTCTTTGATCCAGAAGTTTTATATATCACCATATATGTGGGAACAATGTGTTATATAAATATAGGTGAAGGATAGTACAGAGAAATGAATGTATGCATCCACTCAATTACATATATACATAATATTTGTACATTTTGTATGTAACATGTAACAGCTTATTTATAATGACAAATTGTAAACAACAAAAATCAACTGTAGAAAAAATGGATAAATTGTGGCATACTTACTCAATGGAGAATTGCACAGGTAGAAAATAGAATTATGTTTGCCCCAACATAGAGGGATACCCTCGTCATAACAATGGGTGAAAAGCAAACACAAACAACATATAATGCATACTTCCATTTATAGAGAAGTAAAGAATAGAGAAAAAGATTGGGTGGGTGTAGAATAATTGCATATAAATGTTTCAGGAGTGTGTTTTGGCTAAAAAATAGCGTAAGAACTTTCTGGGATGCTAAAAAGGTCTATACACTACCTTGCTTTATATAGTCCTTTCAAGTGTTTACACATACTTACATATTTATCAAACTGCACATTCAAAGTCTCATTTATGAATTTTAGATCTAAAAATATTTAAAAAGTAAAGTGAACATAAAGTTTTGAGAGTTTAGAATAAGACACAATTGAAAATTTCTACTATGCAAAAACAGCTTTATGGACAAATTTAGTGGATGAGTTATAGACTTGGAGATGATTCTGATACAATGCATAATTAAGAAAGATTGGAAAATCTAGAATATAAAAAAATTTTCAAATTAGAAAGGATAAAGCAGCAATTCTATCTGCTAGTCAAGAAAGGATGCAATTAAGTAATTTGCAGGAAGGAACATGATACCTAAAACATTGTAAATTTATTCAATCTCATTAGTGAGAAAAATTCTCAAATTAAGAAAAAGAAAAATCACTGAAATGGTAATTTTTACCAACAGTTCATGTCAGACATCCTTTCAAAAAAATGAGTCTTTTGCTCTTGAAATATGGACAGACTTAATTTTTCTACAAAACCAATTTACAGTGAATCTGCATACACTGTGACTCGTCAGCGTTATTGCCTCAGATTTGCTCAAGGAAAACACTTCTACCAATATGCTAGCATTGCTTAGCATGATTGACAAAATAGAAACTTGGGAAGCAGTATGACTATCTCTCAGTAGCGATTGAAGAGGTAAGATATGAAACTGCAAGTGGTGGAATACTATGCATCAGTAGAGCATGAGTTATTGTATCCAGATGGGAGAGGACTCATACTGCTTTTCATGCAAGTCATAGTGAAATAAAGAGGTGAATAACATAATATAACTGGGAGTTGTATTCACAGAGCTATGGTAAGATAATGAGTTGAGGTGAATATAATTGATATTAGAAAAACCAGGGGGTGCCGGGCGTGGTGGCTCACGCCTGTAATCCCAGCACTCGGGAAGCTGAGACAGGAGGATTGGTGCGAGTTTGAGACCAGCCTGGGCTACAAAAGTGAGCTCAGGACCAGCCTGAACTGCATAGCGAGACCCTGTCTCAAAAAGGCAAAAAAAAAAAAAAAAGAAAAACCAGGGGGCTAAAAGGAAGAAAAGTAAAAGCAGACAGAAATTAATTTTTTTTAAGTAGAAGAGAAAAGCAACACAATGTGTAATAAATTCTGGTTGTTTATGTCAATTCTATGTACTTGAATTTTAGAAAAATAAAATAATCCTTCAGGGAGGGGCTGGTGAGATACTCAGTGGCATTAACACCTGTCTGGCAAGTATAAGGTCCTGAGTCTGATCTCTGATATCCCAAACATAAACAAATAAATTTAATTTAATAATCCCCAAGACAACAAAACTTCAAAAATAATTTCCTATTTCTTTAAGTTGTAGTGTATACAGCTAAATTATAGAAAAATGTATGAGCTAGAGAAAGCCAAAACTATGTCAGACAATATAACTTAGAGTACACTTTGTTTCTGGATTTGTTGAAGGTTAATCTGTTTTTTCTTATGTAAAAAATTTCCTATTTCTTCAGCATTTTATTTGAATCAAAATGAGATAAAATCTACTTTAGCTGATTCAATGCCCTATGAATTTTCCAATTAGAAATTAGATCCATGTATTAAAAAAGTTGAACAGATTTGTGTTTTACTAAATGAATGTAGTAGAAGAAATGTAATGTAATTATAGAGCTATATAAATCTCCAATGATATTAAAAGACTTCTATGTAATCAAAGAAATTACTTAAATAGTGCATAAGATACAGTAAACTGGGAGTGTGCTTGAGTAATAATTCTTAAAATGGATAACTTTAAGTACTTACTGATTTCCTCAGGGTAGATGTGATTTTCTTATGTTATGGTTATAAAAGAATTACTCAGTCTCTCGTTTAATAAATGACTAATTCTGGCAACTAAAATTTCACTTGGGTGAGCCTAAGAGCATAATTTTAGTATTACTAGCACCATTTTAATATACTGAAATATTTCAATATTTCAACTACACTGCAATCACACCACTTTCATATTACTCAAAGAGATTAAACTGGTAACATGGGTTCTCTTCAGTTCATTTTGTTATGAGATAAATGATGAGACCCAAAAGCCGTTATTTTCTTCTAATGCAAATCTTCAGGTGTTTATCATCTGTAGATCAATAGTTCACACTGCGAATGCATTTAATATCAAGCAGCATATCCATTCTTTGCAAATGGACCATTTTTCTTTCATTCTTGGCCAACCTAGGGATGTCTACATAATGCTGCAGGGAGAAGCAGCACCAAACATGCAAGGGACCCAAATGGCTCACACGCCTACTCCTCACTGAACTACCATGATTGCTGTGCACATGCATCTCATATCTCTGTGATTTTCTTATGTGTTAATTTCCATTTTCTTATATGTTAATTTCAGAGAATGTCATAGGATCTCCTGTTTGGGCCCAGTTAACTGGTGCCCACAACATTATGAAATAATCCAGAGGATTCAGCACTATGGAACTTGGCCAAGCACAACTTACCACCCATTGTCTCTGCCTTAGCACAATCCTCTGCTGGAGCCCTTCACAACAGGGCTGTGATGGGTCCACGTTCTCTCCAGGTGGCAAGCAGGATGGATAACAGCTGGTACTAATGATCTCATGGCCACCCACTGGACAGCAGCCAACCCCTTGATGACTTTACCGGTCAGGCACAAGAGATGCTGATGTCTATCAGTGTCAAGAAGTCTGTGCTGCAGCTGGGTGCAAAGTGGGTTTCTGGTGCCCAATAATCAACTTTTGCAAAGTTATGGTCCATTCAGGATTCCAGGGACTTTCGATGAGTAAAAACAGCTTGATCCCTGAATTTCTTTCTGCATATACTATATATCACATCGCTTGTCTCTTGGTGGTAGATATACCAGTCACATGGCATTTATTGATGTAATATTGCGTATATGTTTTTCAAATGAGATCCTGATTAATAATCTGAAATAGCTGAATTGATAAGATTGAACTGGATTTGAAAAGCTATTCTTGGGGCTGGGGAGATAATTCAGTATTCTAAGCACCTGATTGGAAGCCATAAAAACCCTGGTTAAATCCCTGATACCACATGCCACACTGCTGTGCCAGCCACCAAAACTGAGTGTGGTGGTGCACATTTGTAATCTCAGAGCTGAGGAGGCTGAGACAGGAGGACTGCTATGTGCACCAGCTGTGAAGCGAGTCCTAGTAAACAAACAAACAAACAAACAAAGAAATTAAATGCCATTCCCACTTTCCTTAATCAACTTCAACATTAATTTATCAATAAAACAGAAAGAACAGCAGTTGAGATCTTCAAGTATAATTTCAACTATAGTAAATTTTATTGATTAATACATCAAAAACTTAAAAATTTAAGTTGGATCTTTCCATTTTAAACTTAATATTTAATAGCAAGAAGACCTATGCAAGCCGGGCGTGGTGGCGCACGCCTGTAATCCCAGCACTCAGGAGGCTGAGGCAGGAGGATCAGTGCAAGTTCGAGACCACCCTGGGCTACAAAAGTGAGCTCAAGGCCAGCCTGAACTGCATAGCGAGACCCTGTCTCAAAAAGACAAAAAAAAAAAAAAAAAAAAGAAGACCTATGCACAAGATTTTAAATATGTCATTTAAAATTTGGCAAATAGTAATTTTGATGTTGTGAACTATGTGACAAACTATGTGACTAAACATGTTGTTTCTCTAATCATTAAACAATACAAAATATAATGAAAAGTTCAGCAAAGCTATCAATACCTCCCACATTACCTAATACTTCAGTTTTTACTTCATTTTTCCAAAACTAATATTGTTTTTCTTTTAAATCATGGTGTGATTAGATTGAAGAAGTACATAACCAAAATATGGCAGAGGCCAGAATTGGATGCACTGCCAAAATTAGAAGCAAGAAGCAAAGTACATTATGGGTAAGGAAAAATATCCAGGCTTAGTGGGCATTACTCACGCTCACTTACACTGGGTTCCCCTTTTCTTCCGTTATTTGGGAGAATTCACATCTCATCCCACTCACACTTAGATTGGAGTTTGTTTCTAGATCTGGGTGATACTAAGCAAACAGATGTGACTTGGATCACATCTGCAGTGAGATTTTCCAAGTTTCCATTTTTCTTCTCCAAAGCAACATAGAGAATTCCAGATGGCAAAGAATTAGCTGCCCTGGAGCCTCATATAAATGCCCATGCAGACACAATAGTTGTGCTCATACACAGTGGCCTTTAGCTCACCTACGTATTTGTGTAGAAGTCCACTGAGTTTGTTATCTGATTTCAAGACTAGCATGTCCTGACGAATTCAAGACATTAAATAGAAAAGATTATAAAATTGAGAACAAATAACAACTAAACTATTAAACATTACTAAGATATAATAAAAAAAGATTAACCAGGAAAACTATGGAGAAGGGTCTTAAATACCAAATATTTACGGGACATAGAAAAAGGTATTTACCTCCCGAAAGAAGAAAAATGCTAATTAAAAGAAAACAAAGGAGCACTCATATATCATAATGGTTAAAATACATGAACAATACCCAGTGTTAACCAAGTTATAAAGCAACGGAAACTCTAGTAGAAATAGAAACTACAATCTCTTGGCCAGTCTGTTTGGCATTATTTATACAGTTGGAATGTCCTTTGTCCCTGTGACCCAGCTAGTCCTTTGCTGTATATAAAGCATACATCATTGTAAAAGAGCCAATATCTAAAATCAAAATCGGAGTAGTAGCTAAATAATATATTCATGTAGTGGTGTACTGTCTAGTGGCAAAGACAAATTATAGGCAGTACGGTTGCATGGATAAACCTCATAAACACAACACTGAAGAAACCAGCCACTGCAGGAAGACAACTTTTCCTATTCATAAATTTCAATATTTATAGAAGTAGCTATTCTGTTAGAAGGGCAGATCATACAAATTTTAATGAGAAGGGAAGGCCAGTGATTGTGAGAGGGATGCTTTTAATATTGTTATTTTTTCCTAAGTGGTGGCTACAGGGGTGTTCATGCTGTGATAATTCACTAAGATTTATATTTGTTCCATGCATGGTGTTGTGTGTTGCACTTAAGGAAAAAGAGTTTGAAAGAATGGTAATAAAGCAGAATACTTATGAAAGAATATGTTTGGGAAGCATAGAAAATAGTCCACAAGAAGCAATGTCAAACCAAGTATGGTATTGAACAAAATTAGATATATTTAAATTTTATATTTATTATGTTATCTATTCTGTTGCATAATTATATTTAATTTGAAAGAAAATTATTACAAATAAAAGTACTTTATAGAAAAAAAATCACAAAACTTCCTTCATAACTTTCTTAAACACTGCCTTTTTAGAAATGAGAGATTTAACCCGACACTACATGTTGCCTCAGCCCCACCCTCAGGGCAGACTCAGAGGGCCACAAAAGAGAGAGAGAGAGAGAGAGAGAGAGAGAGAGAGAGTTTTATTATATCAAGTAAAAATGCTGCCTTTCTATTTTATATAATTACTATTGTTTTAGAGATCAGTTTATTTTCTAAGTTTTAATGTAACACTCATGATTTATTTTGCCTTTATCAAAAACATTAGCAGGCAAGGAGAATTTAGCCACTATTAGTATGAGTTTCTATTAGGTGTCTTGAGTTATTAAGTGTAGTACAAATTGCTTAAAAATAAAATCCTTTTGATAAGTAGAAGCTTCTTTTAATAGAGTGCTTATGTGAATATCCCCCATAGTGCTATGGAAAGATAAGTTTGTTAAGGGTATACAATCGTATATTATTAATTTTGTTCATTTCTCTTAGGGTTGATGTATCTAGTCATTTTTATTGTTGTAGGACAAATTTTGCCATTATGTGATTATAAGTGCAACAATATTTTTTATAATATGTTTGATCAGGAGCCCTGAGAGGTCACACACACACACACACACACACAGAGGCATCTTGTTTTCAGGGGTCATGAGCAAGTGACATGCCTGCTAGCTAGCTCTCCTTGGGAGATCATGCCAATAGTGAAATACTTTAGCTCCAGAGAGTGGGAGGCTCTCCCATTAGCCATCACACATCCTTTTATACATTGTTAACATTTTCCTCACAGACTACTGCCCTCATTGTCTCCACATTATGAAATCCTGGCTCACACTTGGCGCTTATTATCTGCATCCTGCATTTCTATGCAGCAAGGTGACCCACCGCATTCTCAGTCTGAACAGCAGAGTCATTTCTTCTCAGTAATGTGAAGAGACATGGAAATGATTCTTTCATTTTTTCCTTTCTTTTCTCCAAATGCCTTTGCTTTATGCAGATTTAATCATAGTGTTAAACTAGGAACTATTACAGGATAAACTATGAAATAGATTTAGCTTATGCTTGTCTGCCCTTACCCCTATTTCTGTACCCCTTAACTTGATCTGTCTCACCCCTTCTGTCTCTTGCCCAGCATCCCACCTTGATCTGACCTGTGGCTGAACTGCACCCTACCTTCCAAAGCCTACACAGGTTTTCTCTGTAAGTATCTATTATCTAAAAAGAGGCTTTCATTTTCTCATCTATCCCATTAAAACTTCCATTTTCTGGGTATGGTTGTTGAGAGAAAATCATTTTCACAATTTCACATAGAGAGAGATAGCACAGCTTAGTGGATTCTTTTTGCTTTAGAATTTTATCATTCCCCACCCCCCGCCATGCACAGATGAATGCGATTTCTAAATATGGAAGTACGGCTAATAGAGGAACCAAATACGTTTCACCAATAAAAGACATGGGCAATATTTTTCAGGATCCATATGACAGACCAGCAAGAGTGATAGGCTCTTATCTTGTCTGTGGTTGTACTGAGTTCACTGAAGTTCCAGAGTCATGCACTTAAACAGTAAGAACCCTTTCAGTAGGCCCATTTCTACTTATAGTTGCAGTATCTTGAGCAGGGTGCAGGAATCAAGACTGAAAGCTTTTACTTTTTTTGTGTGTGGGAAGGACATTTGTAGGATACACCAAGAACTGAAAATTGTGTTTGAATTTTAAAACATGGGGGAATTTTTTTTTAAAAAAGAGAAATATTTGTAACTCATGAAAATGATAGATGTTTATATTTCAAATAAAATTTTATTAGAATAGAATCTCTATCTCTGTCATTTATTTACATGTTGCCAATGGTAGTGTTTGTTCACAACAGTAGACTTGAACTGTACCAGAAACCAGCACTCACATCAAGCTTAAAACATTTGAAATCTGGCCTGTTGTAGAGAAAGGTCACGTGTCAACCTGAGAGCTAGCAAGGAAATGGAACTGCATTGGAACTGGGCCCTTGTCATTTTAATACATAATTCTCATAGGGAACATGTATTTTTCATTCACTATTTGAGGTTATGAACTTTTTTTTTAGTTGCCAAAATAATTATTTCCTCTTGAGACCGATAAAAGATAATCTTAAAACTACAATGGTTCTGGTCTCTTCCCTGTTTTTATTTCTCTAATGCTAACTCATTTCTCCCTTGAAAGTGTTGACCCCTTAATCTTAAAGGAAACAGAAGGGCTGAGGGTACATCCTATAACTGCCACAAGCTGAGATAGCAAGTTCATTCTAGCTAGTAAGGGATTAACAGTCTAATCCTGATTGATCTGATGGAGACAGACAGAGAGAGAGAGAGAGAGAGAGAGAGAGAGAGAGAGAGAGAGAGAGAGAGAGAGAGAGAGAGAGAGAGAGATAGTTTTGTTGTTTGACAAATTATCCTGTTTTTCTAGTACGATGGAAAGAACATTAACAAGTCATTGATGCTTAAGTTTAACTTTGATAACCACTTTAAATAAATGTAACCTACAATCATAGTAGAATATTGATGAAAAGTAGCTTAAAAAGTTGTAGAGATTAGAAAAGGCAGCATTTGACATAAATATTTTATCATTAATGTTAACTTCTATTTGTCCAAAGATGTTAACAGGTATAGTAGGTAGAGTTTAAGAGCATGTAGACTCTTCCCTTTTTTTTTTAACAAATAAATCTATTGTTACCTTATTTTAATAATATTGAAGGAATATTTTAAATAATGATACTTACATTTTTGTGATCTTTGTGACATTAAAACGTGTTCCTAGAGGGCACAGAACTTGAATCTGGACTCTGCTTTCTAGATCTAAAGTGAGTGAATCAAGATAATTTAAACATATGAAGTTAAAATGGACCAGAAAGATAACAAAGCTTAGTAGATAGGTAGAATATGATAGCAGTTCAGCTCATGAACACTTTTGTTTATAAACAATTTGGTTTGCAAGCAGAAGCATTTGGAAAATTGTGTTTTAGTTTGAAAATCCTGCATCTAATGACAAATACAAATGCAGTTATTTTTCCTGCACAAGCATGAATGTGACTATCTTTCTGAAACCATGGAACAAATTAAGTTTGTGAACCAAAGTAACACTGTATTTATACTGTGATTAGGATTGTATATTTATACCTCTCTAAGGAGCCAAGTCTTAATTTCAGGGATATTTGAAAGACTATTAAAATAAAGTAGTAGAAATACACTAACAGTATCAGTGTCTGAAGATGCATTTTGGAAAGAATACTGGGACTGGGATTCATGACCACTCTGGGATATAGGTTAAAATCTAAGAGTAGACAGAGGCTGCCACTAGGGACCGGTGTAGGCTTTAGAGCCCCTTTCTAAACCTAGCTTTGCTTTCTCTGTTTTATTGTTACCCCCTCCACCCACTTTTTTCTTTTTTAGGGAAGGGTCTACAGGGTGTTCAGGGTCTCATTACTAGGTCAGACTTGCAATGATTCACCCATTTACAGCCTTCCAAGAGCTGGGATTACAGGCATGCACCACTCTACTCAGTCTCAATTGTCATCTTGAACCCTTGGCCACTGTGCCTGATTACAGGTGCTTTAATCCACTGAGCTATTTGTCTGGCCCTCCTTATTATTGCTCCTAATTTTTCATTTATTTTTGCTTGTATTTTCCTGTTGGCCATTTATGACCAAGTCAAAGTGAGACTTGTGTTAATCATGTTTAATTTTCCTCTCTGTCTGCCTGTCTCTCTCTCTGTGTCTCTGTCTCAGTCTCTCATCAAAAGACAAATCAAAGAACAATGATACTTTCAGAAAAATTTAAAATTTGACTTGAGCCTGTAAAAATCCCTCTACTAAAAGTTAAAAGTGTTAGATATTCAAGAAGCTGCTTTATTTTTAATCTGTCAGAAGCAAGTATGTAATAGTGTATGCATGTTTTAAAAGCTACATGTTAGCTAGAATCTGCTACTCTAAGGGCAGCCTCAGTATTTGTTGTTAGTTGATCTTAATAATTTCTAGTCTTGATGTACCTGAATTATACAGCCATTGTTTTTAGGATATGCATAAATTTTTCTTTCACTCTTCTTATCCAGCTTTAGTAATTAATTACATTACATGATAGAGGTTTTATTGGAATTTATGGAACAGAATTTCAACTGAATTTTTATGTTACAAAGTTTTTTGCAGCATTTATTAGAAACAAAAAAGCTAAAACATGAAAATTTTTTTAATTAGTACAAACATGTAAAAATAAAAATACATTTTAAAATAATAAAAGGAATTTAAATACATTTCATGGCATTTTAGCGTTTTAAGAATTCATATTATAGACAGCACATTCTTCTACTTATGCTAATTATAAATTCAACTACCTTTAGTTTCTTTGATATTATCTGCTGAGAATTCCACCTTGTTTGAAATTATTATTGCAATTTTAAGTGATTTAGTATTTTCATATTTTACTTTTAACCCAAGACACTTATGTTTAGTCTTGTGGCATTTGTATAATACACACATGAACAATGTTGGTTTAGTTTGCCAAGTATGTCTTCATATTTTAGTGCATGAGTTTATCTCTCCTTTAAATTATGAATGCAGGGCCTGGGAGATAGCTCTGTGACCTAAGGGCCTGCTTGACAAGCCCAACGACTAAGGTTCCATCCCTGTTACCATGTGCCCTCAGGTCCTGCACATTGTGCACCTGAAAGCTGGTGCACACCTATAATCCCAGTGCTGAGGAGGCTGAAAGATCACTACAAGTCTGAGCTGTGTAGTGAGACTCTGTACCAGATAAATTAGAAACATTACCAATATTGAAAATATAGTTAATATTGAAAGTGCGTTGTTCTTTCTGGATAGAGCATTTGTCAGTACTCGCCTCATCCCATTTTTCTTTTCTGCTTTGCTTACATGTAACAGTCTGTGCACATTTTTTTGTGACTGTGACATAAGCATCATAGTCTGTTTTGTTTCTTTTGTGAGTGTTTCTATATCTGCGATTCTTACTCTTTGTATAATTACTATAGGCAATGTGTCTCAGTGTCCCACTGTGAAAATAAGAAACACAATACACTTGCACTACTTCTGTCTTCTTCTTTTTTATACATCTTCACATTTTTTGTTTTAATATATCTGTCTAATTGATTTACCCTATCCATCCTTGATCATTATCCATTACAAAATATAACCATGGAATTTCTTTTAAGAAATATGAAGAAGTTACATTTTTTTCTCCAATCTATTTTCTGGCACCATATTAATTTTTACTCGTTCAAGTACTATGTATTTCTCTAAATTTATAGCTTTTATTTTCTGACCACATTTGTGGTTGTTTGCTTTGTGCCTTATTATTAGGATGAAATCAATACTCATAAACTACTGGATTTTGAGTATGACATGTTCTATTGATAACACCTCAGAGCTGCTCTTTTTGTTATATGTTGTCCCTCATACAATGTTGTTAGATCACACTTTCCTCTTTTTTTAAACTTTGTTGTCCTAATTCTCAATCATGGGATAGTTTTAGTGCTGCCTTCTGTCATACAGACAGTTTTCACAATTTAGGGGGGAAAGTATATAACAGGTATCTTATAAAGTAGGGGAACTCCACTACTGATTATTTGACTCCAGACATAAATAATTCTAAGGCTGAGAGACCTTTGTTTCATTTTTTTTCAGAATTGAATGCATTGGAGCAAAAATACAAAGACAATCTGATTTTGATCTGTCAGTCATTTGATTTGTTGCACAGATATTTGATACTCATTTTTCCAACTATGAAACTCATTCCACTACATAGTTACTATTTTGATATTAAATGTTGTATCCATCCATGTTTGACCTTGGATATATATATGTATTCAGGAGATAAATCTAAGTATGTGTACATTATACACGTTTATCTTCTGAATTTTGTTAATGACAACTTGAGATATCAAAAGTGTAGATATGTAAATCTGTGTTATGGCTTTAATAGAAAAACATAAAGAGATTAGGGATAGTAAGATATGTGTCAAGTATTGTCTGAAGGATTTTAGTTCTCAAGATTGTAAAGACTTCTAGTTGTTAGATATACCTATTTGAGATTATTTTACAATGTTGAGTAACACCAACGTTTTCAGTACAACTAAAACAAAATTGACGCAAGAAGACTTATGCCTCAGGGAATTTTGTGAACCACTTTTGCACTAGCAAAGCTAGATCATTTCAGAAGTTATGTTAACATTAAGTAGGGAAGCCATTTAAAGAACCTCAAATCTCTCAAGCAAAGGAGATGCAGTGCTCAAGACCACGTGTAATTTTAAATTATAGTTTCATTTAGTGTTTCTAATTTCAAAATGAATAAAAATATCTCTCTTACTGAAGTAACTTCTCTACTGTTTGAATCATTGCTTCTACTCTGTTTTGTAGATTAAAATCTGACATTGAAATACAGACCCCATTTGCACCATCCTTAGTATATGCTGAAGGGCAGCACACACTTGCATGTTCACTTTTTGGCTTTCAATCATTATAAGTTCCTCTGAATAACTAAATTTAAAGACAGGCAAACAAATAATGTAACATAAATGTGTGGCATAAGGTTATTTTGGTTCATTTTTCCATCTTAATTTGAGGAAGAATAATTTATTACTTATCTAGGAAAGTGAGAATTGATAAGCCCTCCCCATCGACGAAATTGAATATAAGATAAGTTGTCAAGTTAACCGATAACAGTAAGATTTCTTTAGAGTAAAATCTGGAAATTACAGAACAACAGATGTATGCTTATAGAATTATAATTATAGCGGTATAAAATGAACTAGAATTTTATCTAGTTAATTATTTACAGTGTCATGCACATTAGCTAATTTGTTTCTACTAGGCAACAGAGTCCAAGATTAACATTTAAAATTTTAATAAATCAGCATAGGGAAATAGGGTTATCATATTTATATCTACATGTAGATCACTAGTGCCATTTTAATATTTTTTCTTGTTTAAATTCATTTACATTTTTTCTTTTGACCCAGAATGTAGTTTTCTGCTATTATACATAATTTTATGATAATATACAATGTGCTCAATAACAGAATTTAAAGAGCTACAGTTTAAATTTAGAATACTTTAACATATACAAGGTAGGCTTGAACAACTTCAGAAAGTACCATGAATACATGTTATTTCTATATTTTCTTACTCTGGAGGGAAGCAATTTTAAACTGATCTGAATTTCTTCTATGCCTAAGCATGGTATCAGGAAAAGATGCTGTATGTCATGATGTCCCTGCTCCAGGTGTGGTGAGCCAGACACCAAGACCAGGCGTGGGGGCGCATGCCTGTAATTAAAGCCCTGCGGAAGCTGAAACAGGAGGATCGCCATGTGTCTCAGCTGTGTAATTTATAAAATTAAAAAAAGAGAGAATACTATGCAAGGCGTTATGGCACATAATTAGGGTTATTTCATAAAATACAAGATATCAAGTGCATGGTACACAGATATATGAAAATTTATTCGTTGTTTATCTGAAATTCAAGTTTGACTATGTATCCTGTATTCTACTTAGAGTATCTAGAAACATGTATGTGAGAAAGAGCATTGTAAGATATGTCTACATACACAGTAAATGTTAAAAATATTGACAGGTATTTATAGTAAAAATGACAGAAATAAGAATGAGATATTGTGGAATATTTTCCAAATAGGACAAGCACTCCCTAATGTGTACAGTTGGGAATGAAAATATTGAAAGAAAATACTCCAATAATCCAAATACTGATAAGAATAATATTAGTTCTTAAGGACTAATTTTAAGATATGTACATAATATGTTCCTACATATTTGCCTCAAAGAGTCATTCAAAGATCAGTGGAAAGCAAATCTTTTTGCAAACAGATGAAAATGTGAATGCTTATGGCACCAAGCCAAACCAAGAATGCAGCCAGCTAGTAAAGGTGTCTACATCTATTTCCTCAGGTATATTAAGGGAAAAAAGTTCAAAACACACTTTAAGGATGCAATTTAAAGACTTATTGCAGACAAACTTTGGTCACATATACTTTGTACTTATAAAAAATCATAACTAAACAATGGAAACTTGAACCTGTCAATGACCTGTAAAGACACAGCATAAAAAGATCAAATAAAAATACCTTTTTTCAAGACCTTTTTTTCCCCTCACATAAGTTGAAACCATGTCTCATAGAGACTACTACAGATGATGACATTGGCTCCTAGTTAAGAGAATTACTGGTGAACAGAATTACTAGGACTAAGGCTGAGATGCTCATACTATGATATTTTATTCTCATATCATGAAAACTATGTGAAAGAAGAGATCTTAATTTCACGAAAAATTTATAAAATGGGAATTTATTAAAATAGTTTGCTGATATTTCACACCTTCTCTGTAACCATTTCTCATGGTATTCATCTGAAAACTCTTAGAAACTGAACTAAAAGGTTAGCTTCAGGCATGCTGGTACCAGTGAGTTATTCTATTATCATCCTGCAGGATGGGGTAGAAAATAATACTTATTGAAAATACCAGGGTCAAGAGCAACAGGAATATTATGCATTTAACAGAAACTAGGAGAGGAGAAATTAAATTTCGCACAGACTTTCGTCTTTTCTTGCTTATTTAATTCATGGGCATCAAGTTAAATTTCATTATTCCTAGTTTCCAGTACATAGCATTAATAGGTTCATTGTTCTTCGTGATAGAATAATCATATTTTAGTGATATTCTGTTGTTATATTTTTGCTTTCTTTATATATCTTATTTAATCCTTTTCTCTCTTTTTGGCCCCAAGATTCCTCCTGTTTATTACTAGATAATTTTCCATTTGTAGTCATATCACCAAACATAAACCCCCCAATTTAGTTATAATATTTTTAAATATGAATTCTTATGGCCAGAGAAGTGGACTTGAAGGAAGATGATCGTTAAAACTGGAGAGATCTAATGCGGGGGAGTGGACAACAAGAGAGCTGCCTTAGGCACTGGCAGGAATGACGAGATGAGCGTGTTTGAGGCAAGGAGGGGCCTTTGAGTGGATTGATGGAAATGAGGCTTCTATTGCAATAATTTAAAAAAATTAATGTTCCCTGAATCCAGTAACTGTGAGCTAAATAAACCTTTCCTTCTTTTATATTGAGTGTCAGGTATTTGAACTAGCAGTGACAGAAGAGTAACTGAGACACAATAATTAATATATTGCATGTTGTTATCTTCAAAGTAGTTGCCCCAATTACCAGAAATAGGTATGCAGAATTGATTGAACAATATAAGTACAAACCATTTTCAAATGAACTAATACTGTTTAGTAGAACAATTCTCTTAGCTATTGTATGCATGTGTATTTTCTTTTGTTTTCCTTCCTTTCTCCTTTTCCCCATCCCAGTTTTTCTTTCTTTTGAAGAGTTAGTTTTCCTTTTACAATATCTACTGCACAATTTGAATCTTATTTATTTTTTTAGTTTCTTACACTAGGTAGACAATACAATGTTTACATATGGGAGGCTGATTTATTTCATTTATGAATGTAATCTCTAGTTATATCCACTTATCTATAAAAACTTCGGGTTTGTTCCTATTTATAGCTGAATAATTCTCCATTATATAAAGACAATACACCTATATTTCTTTATCTATTCCTCAGTTGATGGGTGCTTAGGTTGTTTCCAAGATTTAACTGTGATAAATTGCACTGCTATAAACATGAGGGTACACATATCACTGTAGTATGATGATTTTAATTCTTCTGGGAAGATTTCCAGAAAGGGTATAACTGGGTCAAATGGAACTGTAGTCCTAAACTTTTGAGGAATACTCACACCAGTTTCCACAGACATTATACCAGTCTCCACTTCCACCAACAGTTGAGGATTTCCTTTTCCTTACTGTCCTTTAATCACTTGTTATTGGTTGACTTCTTGATGATAGCCATTCTTTTGGTGGTGAGATGGAATCTCAGTGTTATTTTAATTTGAATTTCTCAAATGAACAATGATGCTGAACATTTATTTATGTATTTGTTGGTTTGGTTTTTGTTCATGAACTCTCTGACTACTGTTATAGCTTCAAGATTTCTACCTACTTTCTCTTCCAGTACAGTTAGTGTTTCTGTTTTATCATCTAGATTTTTAACCCATTTTGTCTTTATTTTAGAGCACCATGATAGAAATAGGTCTTGTTTTAATTTATGGAAAGCCAGTCTTTCCAGCACCATTTGTTAAAGAGGCTATGTTTCTTCCAGTGAACATGTTTAGAACCTCTGTCAAAGATAAGGTTGGCTGAGTGTGTTTCTAGTTATTTTTGCATGTTCCATTGATCCTGAGGTGTAGCTTTTGCCAGTGTCATACTGATTTTATCACAGTGGATTTGTAGTATAATTTCAAATAAGTGGATTGTGATACCTCTTGCCTGGCCTTTCTTGGACAGCGCTGCTTTTGCTCTTCTAGGGCTTTTCCGGTTCTAAGTGAATTTTAGGAATATTTTATTTTGATCTGTGAAGAATGCTAATTTTATTTTCATCAGGACTGCATTAAATGGATATATCAGTTTTGGGAACATGGCCATTTTCAAAATGTTGGTTCTTCCTATCTATTTCATAAATTCTACTTGTTCCATCCTATTTCTTTCTATATAAATCTTTCATAGTTTTCATTGTATTCCTATCAGCATATTTCCATTATAAATGTTGACATTTCTTTTATTACATGACAAATTATTTCTGATCTGAATTCTTCTGTAGACTCATGGATTTGTTGTTTAACTTTGGTTCTATCATTTCTGAAGCTGTTGGTGTGTGTCTTCCATTTTCATATACCTCTTTGTCTCCTGGATTTGTTCATGGTAGGCTGGAGGCCTCAGATTGCATTTTGTTTCTTCATTTCATTATTTTATCCTTCAAAACTTTAAACTTCATTTCCTGTGTTGATCCTTATAAGTTTTCATAGTAGGTGTCCATATCCCCAGTATCAAGTTCTCTGTAAGAAAAGTCTGTTACTGAAGGATGACTTCTGTGTATAGGAGGTGATATGTAAAGGAGGCATCTATTCCAAGATCCTATCTTTTGAGTTAATCAAGAGTGAGATGTTGCATTCTCTTTGATTCAGTCCCAAGTTTGAGGAGATTGGTTATGGTGAAGTTATTACCCCAGAACTTCCAAATACTTTTACATGAGGTGGAAAAACTAATTATAATAGATATGCCATCCTAACTAACGTAATGTAGTTCATCAATAAATATAGCATCAAGTACAGTTTATAGATTAACACATGGTGGTAGATATTTATCTTGGACCTTCAACCATAAGCACAAAAGTTACAATTAAAAAAAAGACTCTATTATAAATTGGGAGATTGTATTCTAAGTATTTTCCTTTGGTAGAGTGGTTTGACCGTTTGGTGGGAAGATTTAAGAAGGATACTGGTTAAAGCAAAGACAACTAAAAAGGAAGTATAAGCAAGGCTGGAGGAAAGGATGATCATGCGTAATTTGAGAGACTATAAGAGAGGGCAGAAGAAAAAGAACGATGACACTAGCAAGGGAGTGCCTGAATTTCTTCTTTGGCCTTGGGGATGGGATTCATTTTCTGTGGATGGAGTTCTCCCAAGCCATTTAGAAAAGAGGCAAGACAGAAAGAGAGAGAGAGAGAGAGAGAGAGAGAGAGAGAGAGAGAGACAGAGAGACAGAGAGACAGAGAGACAGAGACAGACACAGAGACAGAGAGGATGACTCTGCCTACTTACTTTTATTCCTGTGTCTCTGTCCCCAAGCACAATGTGTGTCCATCTAATTTACCACTTATTATATTATTATTGTTTCTACAGACTAAACATTATTAGTCCTGCCTGTCATTCTGTATGCCCTACTGTGTTGCCAGCATATTCTCCCTGATCTCTGGGCCTTCTGGTGTGGTTTACTTAGGGTAGCAGTGATGGTATTGGTGATGGGAAGGCCACCCTCCACATCTTTTCTTGATTCCTTGTGGAGACTGAGATAGTATTGCGAGGTTTATATTCAGCATCTTCCTAGTTTTCACCTTTTTTTTTCTTTTTTTTGTCTTTTTGAGACAGGGTCTCGCTATGCAGTTGAGGCTGGCCTTGAGCTCACTTTTGTAGCCCAGGCTGGTCTTGAACTCACACCAATCCTCCTGCCTCAGCCTCCCGAGTGCTGGGATTACACGCGTGAGCCACCACACCCAGCTAGTTTTCACCTTTTTAAAGGCATTGAAAAGAGCAAAAGTTGTCAAAAGATGCATCATAATCTCTTCCAGGATAATTCCTTTGAAAACGGAACAGTCATAAACTGATTCCTTCTTCTAGGACAGAATCTCTGAGCCCAATCCCAAATTAGTGTGTGACATGGTTTCTAGATACAGCAATGATCTTGTTCTCAGTTTTCTGTGTTTCTTTTAAGTATAGTCTAGAAACAGAACATCATAATCCAGGATATTTTCATCTGTGCATAGTTAATATGATATTATCTTCCTGGTCCTAGAAATTGTACTTTACTAAAACATTATGCTAGAGTTTTGATCATTCATATTACATTTGGCATATAATTATTTTAATGTTAGAAAACTTAAATAAGTGATTTTAGTATAAGCTATTGCTAAATCAAAATCACACAGAACTAGAATTTATGTCATTCACTCTGGGTATGAGTATAGCTGTATAAAGTTACCCATTAAAATTCTATAATATTAGATTTTTCCACATATTATAGCCTGAAAGTTTGCATTGTGATTCAAATTCTGTTTTTTATCTAATTCCTACATCCCTCAAACTTCTGTTCCAAATCATTTATATTCGGAACTAGACTAAATAATTTGGGGGTAAAAGTATTATTTGCATTTAAAAATAGTTTCCTCTTTGATTACCATTCTGTTTAACATTTTTATACATAATACTTGAAAAGCTGCATTTTTAATGGAGGGAAATTTCTAAATAAACTTTAAGTGTAAGACAAACTCAGAATCTCTCCATTTATATGGGAGGAAGTTATCTAATAACAAAACAGTAGTTTCAGCTTGTAAAAAATAACAACACTGTTACAAATATTGAGAGTCAAGAAAAACACTATTTTCCAAGTCTAAAGCCATACAGAACTGGTATTTCAATTATTCATCCATCAAATATTTATTCGATGCTTTCTATGTGCTGGGATTATACCATGCATCATGTAATGACAGAAGTAAATAAAACAGACTTAATCTTTCAAGAGTAGAGACTTTATCCTGAGGCAAAATTGGAGAATTTGGGCTGATGGGAAAGGTCAGCTGACTAAGCATCTGCGTTCAATTCCCAGCACCACATGCCATGCTGGTCCTGCCACTGGGCATGCTGAGCTGGCCACCCAGACCAGGTGTGCTGGCCCATAATTGTAATCCCAGCACCGAGGAGGCTAAAAACAGGAGGATTGCTACAAGTCCGAGCTGGGAAGTGAGACCTTGTACAAAATATATATTTTTTTAAATGGGAGAATTATTTTTGTCAAAATAAATTACAAAAAAATGATGGGGTGAGGAGAAAGCATTATGTATTTTGCAAATAGAATCAGGTCATTGTTAAATAAATGATGAGAATCCTTTTAACAAGTTTTCTCCTAGAGTAGTTTAAAGACAAATCACCAACTGTAATGTAATTTTGGTATTTAGATGGCTCATTATTCCTGAAATTTCATTCTGATGGTCCAGGACATTAACGGTCCTAGCATGTGCAAGGACATTATCCACCCTGATTACCTTGAACAGTTTGTTTCTGAAATTGCCATGAGAAAGAGTGTGTACCTCCAACCAGTTATCAACCTCACGTAAGAAGAGGCAGATTGAGATGTGTTTTTGATGAAACCTTCACACGAATGTCCCTAATATTTTTTAATTCAGGTGTGCTTCTGTCATTCCTGAAGTATGGGAACTTCTTGGTATATTACATATCTGGGTTAGATCGAAATTTTTGATAGTTTATCAGGTAAAATACTTTAACATCAATATAAAGTGTTCCTTATTTTTAGAATATTTGACACTGAGGTCAAGCAGATCAAGTCTTGTAAGATAAAACATTTTCCTATTTCTAATTTTTTCCCCTTTTGTTAAAGCCAGAAGTACACTGAAATAGTTTTCTACCTTTAGATTTCTTAATACTTAAAGTTTATGTTCTATGTTCCAATATTTAAATTCTATTTGCAAAATAATTTTACTGTAATATGAAAATGTCGTGTGTACTTATTGCAGAAAATTTCAAAACTGGACACAATGAATTTTTAAAATTCACCATCAAAAATAACCATAGCTACTTTGCTGTACACAATAAAGAGACTGTGATGTAACCACCATTTTATTCATTAATGTGTTTTATAAATTGCTAAACATATCTTTCTTTATCTTATGACTTTAAAATATTCATTCTTAGGTGTCCTATCATCATTTAATCCAATCTCTACTGCTGGCTGTATATCTTTCCATAATGTCACTGATGTTTTTATTAGGACAATGTCTGATAAAAAGTCATATTTTAAGATCTTCTGAAAATAATTCTAAACAACTTACAATATTAGCTCTTTTATGTATATATTTTAAATACATATGTAATATTAACTTCATAATAAACATTTGTTCACAGCTTATGCCCATTAGAATTGTCATTATTAAGGTCTTATATGCATTGTAGTAATAATTACTATATGATCAGTAGAATTATTTATATAATAATATTTACATTTATGCTGTATATATCTACTAAAGTGCTCCATTTAGTATTTTTTTAAGTGTATTTTAGCAGGGAGTCTATAAGCTCTCACTATACAAATCGAACTCATAGAGATTCTCTTATTTTACAGCCTCCTACACCCTGGGATTACAGGCATATGCTACCATGCCCAGTCTCAATCACTGTCTCAGCACACCCTGAAGCTGGGCCAGGACAGCACACCATGCCAGGGATCAGTCCTAGGCCCCTGCATCTGCTTAAGCAGGCACTTTATTTCACTGTCTGGCCTGCCCACATTTATTCTTTATGCAATATTTTTAGGATATGCAAAGGACATAGTTTATTAGGTAGAGACATCCTCTCAGATCTGAGCTCTTAGTGACACTCTGGCTCTACAGTTGGTCTAACATCCTTATTCAGTAAGTGATTGAAAATGACCTAATAAAACCTTAATTTGAGAAAATAATTTCAGCATAATATTTCTAAATAATTTTTTCTTCCTATATTTAAAATAAAATTATTATAAAGAAGAATGATGAGAGACATTCATTGCGACAGTTTCATTTTCCCTAACTGAATGCAGAGTGAAAATATAATAAATATTGAAACTCCCACAGCTGTTTTTTTTTTTTAATTAATGAAAACAGCAAAAATAGACATGAGTGAGTCATGCCTTCAGTGACAAGTGCTGGTAAACGTTACTGGCTTTTTCTAAGCCATTGCTCACTTTACCATGTTCGCAGAAGTCACTTCCAAACTACTTTTCCCATTAACAGACTTAAAATACCAAGTCCCATGTCTGGAAGGAGTTGCTATTTCTAATTTGGGAAAATTATTGAATGGCAATCACAGTTAAAACAACATTTCTAAAAGACATAACTTCTCATTTTGCTTTTTTACAAAATAAGGAATTATTGCCAAGAAATGAGAGATTGTGTAATAACTTCTAATAAATTGCTTCTTAATTTCTACCTTCTTTCCTGATATGCTTACATAAATAGCAGAATATATGTAAGTGTACGTGTGTGTGTGTGTGTGTGTGTGTGTGTGTGTGTGTGCATGTGTGTGTGGAGAATTTTACAAACTTTTATTTTATTGTGATAATAACACTTAAAGTGATGCCTACCCTCAGAACAATAGAAAAATATCATATTAGTAAGATGATTTTAAAATATTTTTTTTCTCCTTAGGGAATACAGATGCTAAAATCATAACACAAGATCGTTGTAGTTTGAGTGGAAAATGTAATAAAATATACTTAATGCACTAATACTTATTAAATCAATATTTTTTACACTGTAGACAATATGGGCTCTAGTGTATATGAACTGGTTAAGAATATTATACCAAGAGAAAGTCTGTCTCTGATGTACAATGTGGGCCAGAATGTGATATTACCCTGAAATGTAGAAAGTTTTATAACAGAACTAGCTTCATGTCTGCATTCTCAAAACGAGGTTTTACTCCTAAGAGTCAATCAAAATATTACTTCTGGAGAATTATATCCTACCCTAGCTGCACTTTTCTTTTTCACAGATACTGGCAATTTCTTTGTTGGGGTGGCACTTGACAAGTTTGAATATCTGAACGTGCCTAGCCAAAACTCTATGCTTTATTTCTTTAGGACTCTCTGTCAGCTGGTTTAATGAAGTGATCACACTTGATGTGTCTTGAAGTCTCTACACAAAAATAATAAGAATTCTATACTAAGATGGTCTGTGGGGATCATTTTATGTTTTTCATGGGGACTGAACTCAAACCTCGCACCTACCAGGCAAGTGCTTATGCCACTGAGCTACTTCCTTGGCCTATAATGACTATTTTAGGTCCAGCAGGTTCAACCATATCATGGCCATTTGCAGTCAGAGAGCTGTAGTGATACATCATATCTGAAATTCAAAAAGCTCAGAGTCACGACTGAAAATCTAATCTTTGAGCTTGAGTCCAAAAGGCATGAGATCCATGAGGCGTATATGTCTATTACTTTTGTGACACTGATTTTGTATTGAATGTTTTCAAATCAGAAAGGAAAAAAGTGAAGGAAGAAGAAAATAGTCAATTTATCCCTAGCATTTATAGTCTATTAATTTTTTATTGCTGAAATATGCGTTAGCCGAAAGTGTTTCTTATTTTTATTAACCTGGTAACATTTTAATGGCCAGGTTACAGGACTTTCTGCACAGTTTAAAGAGTGGGAAACGGATGCAGAGTTTAAAGGGGGAAAAAAATCAATATGGTGCAACACTGCATCCATTGGTATTAAATGTAAAATTTTATCGCATCAAACAATTTTGTTATGGTTAGTTATCTGGACATTGATTTATGTATGAACAGGGAGTACAGGAGTAACCAGGAAGAGGAGGAACTCTACATTTATCTGAAGAGCTCGTCTGTTGCTATGGAAACAGATACATCCTAGCAACAGCTGCTTGGTATTAGCTAACATAAAGCGCTTAAAGCCTGACACAAGATGAAAATGAGACATGAAAAACATCTTTAGTATGTGTAGCATTTATATTTTAAAAGTTTGAAAGAGTAGAAAAATTCATACATACATATGCCAAAAGAATACAGTTACAGAAAGTGAACTTTGTTTTCTGACCATTGAAAACCCCAGCATATTTATTGATACATTATAGTAACTCCTGTATATTCTGATTGCAAAAAATATGCCATACAATAGATAGGCAAGAGTAGAACATTTTTTACTCAATCCAGACAGTATTCAAACATACTGTTAATGTCCTTGGCAGTTGTTAGACTCTTACCAATATAGAGGGAGCCAAATAGCTCAACAAATTGAAGCGCCTACAAGCAGATGCAGGAGCCTGGGGTTTTGAGCCCTGGGCCTGCTGTGTCTGCCCCACCCCCAGGGGCACGCTGGTGGTGCCCGCCTGTAATCCCAGCTCTTGGGGGGGGTGCTAAACAGGCAGATCACTCTGAGTTTGACCTAGTTGTGAGATCCTGAACACCCTGAACACTCTGAGACCCTTCCCTAAAATACAAAGAACAAACAAAAAAAATCTTATCAATATAAAGTGTTCTAAATACTGCTCTATAAAGGAAAAGAAAATTGAAAGGATAGTATTTTATTAATGCTTTAAAAACATTTTGATTATATCTTCTACTTTTTATTAATAGACTATCTTTCTTATGAATTAAATTTCCTGGCTAAATGGTTAAATTGTTTTTTGTATGTGTTTAAATAAATTATGATTTTTTTTTAAAAATGGAAGTAAAATATTTGTCTTAATTTTGCATCTATTTGTAGGAGGCAAGAGGTAAGCAAACAGTGGGAGTGTTGGTTTGTGCATCCTTAACGAATAATTTCCAGGGAGCACAGAAATTTTTTATAATTTTCCTTCATGACATAAAAGATAATGAAGTTAACATTAATTAAGGATTGTTAAAAGAAATACTATAATTGATCTGCACCTAAGAAAGTTACATATGGAGTAGATCAAACCCTTAAATTAATAAAAGCTAATACTGGGTTAGGAGAATTCCTTGTTTTCCTTTTTTCAAAAGAAGTGTATTTATTTCTTTTTGGATATAGAATTTGCTTGTCAGATTTCTTATGATGAGTTGATGAAAATATTCCATCAGAAGAATAGGAACACGATGGTCTAAGAAGAACAAAAAGGAAGCTTTGAGAATTTCTCTTTAGGTTGTAGTATTTTTGCTTGTTTGGTGCTGGGAATTAAATTCAAAGCCTCATTCAGGCTAGAAAGTGCTCTACCACAAAACTACAGCACCCCATCTTATTTAATGGTAAAATAGTTGTAAGCAGCTGGGTCATAAATCCTGAATATAAATGTCTGTCACTTATATTGTGTTTTGTAGTCAAAGAATAATTTTTTTTTTAATAACAGAGAACCCAAAACAGTACCAATTTTTCCCTCTGTACAAATGTTAGTTCTATGCAATAGTTATCAGTGTATATGAAACTTAACTGTAATGATTATTTTACATATGTCTCAAAAAATTTATACTGTGTAGGTTACTTTAAAATCCAAATCCCTCAGGAACTCTGAATGATACTGGCTCCCAATAAGTGGGTACGGCTTAGGTTCAATTGAAACAAGTCTGTCATTAGGCAGGCTAACTTTCATTAGTATTATGGCCTGCTTGTGCCTGATGGTGGCACATTGATGTCAGTGACCTACTGAAAGCCCCAACCCTCTGTCTTCTCAGATTCAGTGACATTAAGCAACTAGGTTTCTTTGAACCTGAAGTGCTTGCCCCATGACCAATGTCAGGAACAAATGCTGGCACAGGGTTACTTTCCATTAACTTCTGAAAACTCTAAAGATAAAAATGAACATTGGTTGTAGTGCAAAGCACATTATTTCTAACTGAATGTAGCTTCAGAATATACCCTTTGGACTTTCCCAAATTCTTTTTTATGAAGATTTCAACATTAATAAACCAAGAGTTGTTGGGAGTGGGGATTGAACTCAAGATACTGCACTTGCCAGGCAACTGCTTACTCTACTGAGCTATCTTCCCTGGTCCTTAAACCAGGAGTTATAACAATTCCATTCTGACGGACTCCTTTAGAAAACTGAGGATTTTTATTGTTTTCCATATTTATTGCAACTTGGATCTAAAGAATAACTCAAATTTTCATGTGTTAAAGGCTAGGTCACTATAGTAGTGATTTTCTTCATTGCTGGGAAACAATACCCAACACTCACAACTTAGAGAAGAGGTTCATTGCTGTTCATCTTGAAAAGTTTCCATTCATGTATAGTTGACAGCCTTATAGAAAGGTCTGGAGAGAAGTTGTTCACGTCATGGCAGACAGAAAGCAGACTGAAGTCAAGAGCTGAAGGGAGACGTGCCATTCTTGGTCGTGCTTACAGTTGCACTTACCTCTTCCAGTTGCATTCTACCTCCTAATAGCAAGTCGTCTATCCTGTCTTAATAATTCAGTCGCCTTTCCCAAGCCCCTGCATCTGAACACATGAGGCTTTGGCAGAGACATCCAGATCAAATCCGGAACTCCAGCCTGTGTGGCTACTAGGTGGTGTTGGGATCTGTAAGAAGTGTACCCATAGGAAGGAAGTTATATCACTGAGGATATGCCTTTGGCGGAACCTTGAAAGCCTGGACTCTTTTTCCTCTCTCTCTGCTTCATGACTGCCATAAGGTCATGTGGTGATATGATGTACTGTGTGGTCACAGGCCCAGATGAATGAGGTCAGAAGACTGTGAACTACAGCTTCTAAACTGTGAGGTAAAATCAATCTTCTCCACTGTTAAATTGATTTTCTCAGGTACTTTGTCACTTATGTTTAACTATTTGGATGAAAAGCTGGTGAACACAGTGTCTTTTGAAACTTTTAAACCATAATTTCATATACTTGAAACATTCTTCTGTAACAAAGTCACTGAAACAGAACAGAAAATAGCCATTAAAAATACTTCCTTCTGGAGAGAATAACCTCGAAATTATAATAAATGGTTAGATTTGCTGTGTTTTTAAATGACAAATATTACAGCATTTCTAAGCACGGTTCAGGAAATAATCCTCTATTCCTCATTAAGCAACTTGTACTTCCAATTAAATTCTCTGTGTGCTTCTGAGATTACCAGTGAAGTTCTAAATGAAATGGGTAACTGTAAATGTATGTAAAAATGGAATTAAGGTTAAAATAAAACTTTAGGGGCTGGGGAGATAGCTCATTGGAATAAATGCTTTCCTAGCAAGCACAGATCTTGAGTTCAATCTCTGGTACCACAAATAAATAAATAAACAAACAAACAAACAAACAAACAAACAAATAAATAAATCCTCATAGAAACATTACTCTTATTCAACTATTGAGTTGTTGCTGATATTATTTTCTCATTTTTCTTACCTTATCCCTAGCCATTATATTATTTTCTCTGTAAATGTATCATTATACACCTCTTAAAGATAACTCTTTGTTTTAATCAAATCAAAAGAACATTTTTAAGAAACATAATTTCTCAGTACTAAAAGATATTCAGGCTTCATCCAACTGCTGTGATGTGTTGATATTGTATTTTTAACTTTCCAAATGTTGAATATTTGTATTTCATCATTTGCTTCTTGCTTCTGGACCTAATTAATCTTCCAAAGATATGTGTACATACTATCTATAGATTTCTCTAGTTACCTACCAGTTTTCTCTCTACCATTTTTCCCTTGACAACCTAACTGTGGAAGAAATTACATTATTTACCTAAGAGAATTTTCCAGCTATTAGGACATAGCTGATTACATTTCTTTTTTGTATGTGTTCTTAAATATATTTCCATTTACTTTTTTCTTTCTTTCTTTTCTTTTTTCTGTCTTGATAGTTGGAAAGCATATCAAAGATGCTTTTGTCTTCTTCTGCCAGAAAATGTGTACTATCTGGTTATTTCTAATTTTCTGCTGCAAGGAGATGCTTCTGTTCCTGATTTGATTAATCAGTGACCAGCTATTAAACTGCAATATAGCTGGGCTATTTTGATAAGTATAAATATCTTATTTTGGCTATCAGTGGTAGAGTTCACTTATTAGTTTTATTTATGTGTTAGTTTTAAGATAGTATTTGGCCATCAGTACAATACTACCTACAACATGATTTTCAAAGTATCACAATTTATTATCTCAGTTCTGTCATTTGCCCTGTGCATCCTATTAACGATGATAAGCCCCTAATATATTTTGAGTTTGCCAAGTATGGTTTCAGTCTGTGTGGACATGCCATCAGTAATATAGTTCACTAGCTAGTTCATTGGCTTCATTTTCTTAAAGCTCCTAATGCAGGCTGGAGTTACAGTCAGTGGTATAGCACATGCTCAGCCTGAACTAAGTGCTATCTGCAAAAACCAAGACAAAATTCAAACCAAAAATATGCAGTGTTTAAGAATTGCATTATATCATACTCATTATTTTTCTTTTGTTAAAGTAAAAATATCTTTCCGAAATTAATTCCCAGTAATATATTATCATGTTTCTCACTCATTTGCGTTGCTAAGTAATTTTGCTAAGTAATTCATTATTATTATTATTGTTATTATTATTATTATTATTATTTTTTTTTTTTTTTTGGCTTTTTGAGACAGGATCTCGCTATGCAGTTGAGGCTGGCCTTAAGCTCATTTTTGTAGCCCAGGCTGGTCTGGAACTCGCACCGATCCTCCTGCCTCAGCCTCCCGAGTGCTGGAATTTTAGGTGTGTGTCACCACACCTGGCTAGTAATTCATTATTGATGTATAATTGATTTAACCAGATCCCAAATGAAGTACATTGAAGTTCTAACAAATGATTCCTACACTGGCAAGGCTTATGCACATCTCTTAAATTTTGCCATTATACTGTCAGATTTTTTTTTTCTTTAAAGAGCTTTTTTATTTAAATCTAAGACTTATTTATTTTATTTGTTTATTCAGTTCAGGATTTTGCTTTGTGCCTTAAACTTGTAGTGGCCCTCTTGCATTAGCTTCCCCAGCACTGGAATTACAGTCGTGAGCCACTGTACCCGGCCTCAGCCTGCACAGAGTGGGGCTGGCAAGGAATGTGGTGTGGACTGAACCTTGATTCTTGCACTTGCCGGGCAGGCACTTAGATCTCTGAACTACCTCCCCAGCCTGTCAGATAGATCTCTAAACATAGGATTGTTGGGTCAAAGGTACGTGCTTTGCATTTTTTAAAATAGAAATTATTGTCCATTTTAATTGGTTCCTGCTGCTTTTCCTTTAGAGACATACAAAAGTACATTTTTCATATCACAATCTCATCAACAGAGTATGTTTTCAATTTTTTGCCAAGTTGATAAATGAAAAGCACTTTCTTGGTGAAATTATAATTTGCATATTTTCTTATTATGAGCAAAGTTGAATACCTACTCATGTGGTAAAAGCTATTTGTATTCATTATTTTCATGAATTTACCTAATTTGTATAGATAACTTCTATAGAGCTATAAATCACTTCCTAGTTCTACAAATGCTTAGAGGAGTAGAGGTGATAGTAATTTATCTACTCTAAATGGTTAATACTTAAATTGTTTATTTAAAACTTATTTAAGTTATAATTAAATAATTTATCTTATCACTTTGCTTATATTATTTTTGGTCATTTCAATTTTTATTAAATTTTATATATTTTTGCTTTTTGCTTTTGACTCTACAGTTTGAATCACAGAAAACAAAGTTCATCCCATTGACTTTATATTTACTCATTCAAGGTTCATTTAGTTCTTACATTTTATTTTTATTTTTTGTTAAAATCTCTGTTGCAACTTAAACTATTCTAGTTGTCAAGTGAGAAAAGGATCCAATTTTACTGTTTATATGGCTATCCAATTACCTCAACACCACTAAATTTCAAAAAACACAGAACCAATACCTTACATTTGAGATAGTCACCAAACCATAAATTGTAGATATGAATTTCAAATTATCTCTTTTTGTAGCTTTGGCCTACATTATTGTTATGATTTGTGCATAGGTGTCTCCCCCAAAGCCTTATGCAGTCATGGGGTGGCTTCTGGAATTTGTCATTGATTATTGTGCAAATTGGTGGTGCACCTGGCCTGGAGCAGGTGATTTGCATTTCAATGTAAGGTAGGAAGAAAAGTTAGCTGCTTGAGCTGCTGCCAGCTCACTCCCTGTGCTCTTGCTCGGTCCAGTTGCCATGAAAGGTTGTTTTCTGCCACGTGCCTCTCGGCCTTGGAGCCAGCTGAATATGAACTTAAACCTCCAGTAACTGTGTACTAAATAAACCTTTCCTTCCCTAATTTTGAGTGTTGGATGTTTTACTCAGCAACGAGAGAAGATTAAGACAATTATGCACAGATCCCATATTGTTTTTAATATAGAGGCCTTATGACTAAAGTTATCTCATACTTAGATGATTTTTTTTTTTGTACCTCCTTTTGATCTTCAAGATCCTTTCTTATTTTATCACTTAGGTGGTGGCTGTCTTTAGCTCACTAATTAGATAAAAGCCATCTATGTCCTTTTTTTTTTTTTTTTCAAAGTGAAATTTCAAAAGATAAATTAGTAGCCAAAGGACCCTTGAGGCCTGAGCAGGAGGCAGGAGCCTGCAGAAACTACATGCCCTCTCATCCCCAGCGCTAGGACCGCAACTCTGTGAGACCTGGGAAGAAGGCAGGAGCATCAGGGAGCTGCCTATGTGCCTCCCATTCCCTATACCACAGAGTTGTTCTTAAGGTTTTTCTGTATAGAGAGAGGTACCTGAATTCACAAACTTAATTCTTCCTACAATTCTGGTCATGAACTGAATTGATTGAGGACTGAATCAAATTTCCCCATAAGATTCAATGTAGTGAAGTTAATCCATAGTGACCCAGATATATCTTTCAACCACAAAATTAGGAAACAAAGTCCAGTGCAGTACGAAGAGAGAACTTACTTGGTGTGAGGTGACTTCTAGCAAGGAGGACAGGAGTGTAGGAAGGGAAGGAGAGTCCCTTTCTGTAAGCTCATCAGGAGATTTACTTTAAAGCTTTCTTCCATTCTCTGTATCTTTATTGTATAGTCAATTTTGAGAAAAATTCTCCCTAATCCTACAGCGGTGAGAGACCACATTATTGCTCATAGATTCAACATTCTGCTCATTAAACTTATTTTGAAGCATTGCCTCTCACAGATATTCTGGCACTTGTTCCTTTTCTCCATAATGGATTTTATTATATCACTGTGAAGCTCTTTCCTGCCCTTTTCTTCCCCAGTGGGAGGTCCTCAAGAAGCACCTTCTGCTGCTCATTCTGGAGTTCAACAAGTTCTTCTGTTATGTTTCGCCTTATTGTCCTCAACAAACACTTCTGTCTGTTTCATTGATGGCCAGACCCACAATTTGCCTATGAACACAATCTCCTCCATTACCTGTCCATCAAACCCTTGAAAGACATGTTTAATGACACACTCTGGCCTTCAGGCTGAGTGTAAGGTCTGATATGTTCCATCTTCCCAGGCTTTGGCAATGAAGTCAATGTAGTAGAGAACACTAAAGTATTTCTCCCAGAGCTCCTACAGAGTCAAGGATATTTCTATAGTGGCATAGAAACATCTGCTAAAGCTTTGTGTACAACTTCTCAAGGTTGTACATCACTTCCTAGCCTGTGACCTACAAAAGTGGTGTCATGTTGCAGTGTTAGGTCCGGGAGACGTCGGGAGAAGGATGAGCCAAGAGTCGGTGCCTCAAAGTGTAACAGAGCTCTTTTATTGAATAAGCTGTGCCGGCACAGGGCCACTCCCCAGGGAAGTGACCCCGAGCGGCCGTGTGCGTGGGTTTTTATATGATGCTTGTGCTAATGAGGGATTCAGCAAGCAGGTTTTACAGAAGCCAATAGCGTACGTTATTCAGGGGATTAGAGGAGGTGATTGGGGTGTTTCGGAATGGTGCGGGTCCCGCGGGCAGCCAATGGGAGAGTGAGCTTCGCGGGCAACCTATGGGAGTGCAGGCCCGCGGGCAGCCTATGGGAGTGCAGTGACTTCATCCTAACTAAGGGGGGCGGGGGTTCGAAACTTAAACGTTTTCAGGAAATGAAGACTTTAGGAAATAGAAACTTAACTAAGGTCTTAACAGGAAGTAAGCAAACAGAAGCTATGTTAATTAAGATCTCCACAGGAACTAGGTAACTAAGCAAACAGGAGTTTAGACGCAGGGGCAAACATAATGTAGGCCAATCCTGACAGTAGGAGGCAGAACTGGATCTATATGAAGTCCTACTCAGTATCTATATCATCCATCAAGGCTCAAGGGTTTGCTGGGGCATTGTTAGAAGAAGGAAACTTTTAGTTGGTTGTCAAAAAGATATTTCTTTCTTTCTTTTTTTTTTTTTTTTTGTGGGACCAGGGTTTGAACTCACGACCTTGCACTTGCCCAGCAGGCACTTGTGCCTCGGAGCTATCTCCCCAGCCCCAAAAAGATATTTCTTAATGGCAGGTGTGGACATCCCATGAACAGTTGCCTTGTGATCCATGCATTTTCACTGGGGCTTTATATAACAGGTAGTCTGGCCTTGTTCACATTCTGTCCCTTGAATGTTCAAAAGGTCTGGGAATGTTCCACTGCTAGTGGCTTAGTCCTAAGATGAGCTTTTTTTTTTTTTTTCTCACACAGGAGAAGGGCCAATCTGTCCACCTCATACTTGTGCCATGGAAGAGTCTTTTCATTGTGAGTCACATAGGTTCTGTTTGGTGTCTTACTTCAGAAGATCTCTATTTCATTGCAGTTGAACATGTATGCTGAGTGACGTATCCTTCTCCCTTCCTGAATTCTGCAAATGCTTTCTTGTTGGCCTCTGTAGTAGCTTTATCAGAACTGGAAGCCTCACTATGTTTTATCACTGTGTGGGTGCCACTTCTCTTGTGGAATTTATCAAACCACCCTCTACTGGCTTTCACTTCATCACTTGTTGCACTTCCACAGAAATTTCCTTGCAGTAAATTGCTGTGCAATTTCCTGGCCTTTTCATAGATCATAATTTCATTAATGCTATCTCTTGCCTGTGTTTCCCATTCAACCACACTAACATTTTCCATCTCTCCCGGCTCTGTGTCCTGTGCTGGGTTAACCCCTTTACTCATTTTGCTATCTAAGTTCCTTTGATGGCATCTGTATTCTTCAAAGTAGCTGAGATTGTTGACTTCACCATTTTTTACTCTGAGACCAGGTCAGTCACACAAATATGCTTGTCATGGTTTGGAGTCTTTGTAAGGAGAACAGTATAATCCTGGACACATTTTTAAATAATTGTTTATAAGGAATCACCCAAGAATCATATATAAGTCTAGGAAACCTATCCACACACTAAATTGTGAAGAATCCAGCTGAGGGCCTGGTCCTACTTCACAGATCTGTTCTGGAAAGGCCGAAAGGTCCGTGGTGGAAGCTAGGAAGTCTATGGTAGTGGGATGAAGGATCTGTGTTAACAAGCTAAGGGATCTGAATTGAAAGTAGGAGGCAATAGTCAAGGTAAACACCAGAGCTCTCCCAAAAGTACCATAACTATCCTCAGCAACAGTGAGGTTCCGAGCTCTTCCAGTGATAAGGAAAGCTGATTTCCTATCAGGAAAGCCAAAGCAACAAGCATCTCCAGGAGGCTGAGCTGTGCACCATTTACCCTGTGGAGCCAGAAAGTAATGCTCAAGATGAGGACCAAAGCTCCTCTCAGGTTCATCGGGAAAGCCAGCATGAGAAAGTCCTCCAGCAGAATAGCCCAAGAGAAATAACAGCTTCCAACAGCTTCTCCAAAAGGCATCCCTAACATTATTCTGACAGCTTCCCCTGTTCTGCCTTTATGCTGCTGACAACAGTCCTTAACAGGTCTCCCACACGCAGCACCATGCTGGCTTAATTCACCTGGGTATAATAACTTGACCCCTGTTATGGTTTATGTCTAGTTGTCCCCCGATAGCCTCATGCACTCATGGGGAAGGGACTTCTATAGATTGAGACTTGACTCATGAGTCACTGGGATTATGTGTTTTAATACTGATGGGATTATGGGTTTAGCCTAAGGCAGATGGGCTGAGGCATAGAGACTGAATGTAATATAAAGAGAGACAGAGAGACAGACTAGAGTTGTTGCTTTCTGCTACTCTGGTTGGTTGGTTGCCTCTGTCAGGATTGTTGCTGTTCTGCCGCCATGAACTGGATGCTCTCTGCCCTGTTTCACTCAGCCTTGGTCCAGCCGAATATGGACTGAAACCTCCAGTAACTATGAGCTAATAAACCTTTCCTTCATTCAATTTTGAGTGTCGGGTATTTGTGCCAGCAAGGAGAGAAGAGTAACTAAGATAACCACCTGTTAGCAATCCATTCCAATGCTCATGTTCGGCTACAATTTTCTTCTTTAATTAAATGGTTATTTTTCTTCACTACCTTCTTACTTTTCTGGTTTTGGATTTTCTCATTGCAGTCATTATTGCTCTGCACAATCTTGTCATACTCATTACCAGACTTCACTTTCTTTTACCACTGTACTCACTCTACATGTTCTTTGAAGCCATGCGAGATCTAATACTATTGTATAGTACTATAATGGAAACCCATAAACAAGCAAAAGTAGTATTATGATTTGTGTCTAGGCCTCCCCCCAAGGCCTTATGTAGTCATGGGATGGGTTTAGGAGTTTGTGATCAATTCATGATCCAGTGCTGGGATTATGGGCATGAATGCTACACCTGCCCTAGGGCAGATGGCTTGGATGCAGCATAAGGAAGGGACGGAGGCTTGATCTCTGACTGTGCTGCTGTTGCGGATGCTTCTGCCTTTTTACTCTCTCTGTTTCTTCTTTTCCATGTCATGAAGTGTTGTCCTCTGCCATGTGCCAGTCTGCCTTGTAGCCAGCTGAGTATGAACTGAAACCCCCACTCACTATGAGCTGAATAACCGTCCCTTCCTTAATTTTGGGTGTCAGGTATTTGTTCCCAGCAATGAGAGAAAAATAACAGAGACAAGGAGCTACCCTAATTTTAGATTGAGAGGATTTCAACATAAAGTTGGTCGAGAGGCAAATAAGGGCATTGCATATCTGCTAATGGAACCATTCCACAGGAAGAGATAATTATTATAAACATATGCACCCAGATTTATAATACAAACACTAATAGACATAGAACAGAAGATCATTAACACAATTTTAGTGGAGGAGCAAATTACCTATGAGAAATAAATCAACTAAAAAAAATCAGCAAGGAACATCAGAGTTGATCCAAAGCTTTAGACAAATGAACTTTGTATACACAGCATTCCATCCAAAATAACAAAATAGCATTGTTTTCAGGAAAGTATAGTATTTTCTCCAAAATAGACCACATCCTAGCTAATAAGGTATGCTTATGTAAATGGAAAACAAAGAAATTTCACTATGCATATCATCAGATCACTATGGAATGAAACCAGAAATCAATAACAAAAGAAATCACAGAAACTATGCAAATGTATGGAAATTAAGCAGTACACTCTTGAGTAATCAATGACTCCCAGAGGAAATTAAGGAAGAAATAAGACATTTCCTAGAATTAAATGATAATACTAAGACAGCATACCAAAACTTAAGGGACACGATGAAAGCAGTCCTATGAGGGAAATTTATAGCTATAAATGGCCACAACAGAAAAACAAAATAAGCTCAGATAAATAATCAAATAATGCATTTCACAGTCCTAGAAACACAAGAACAATCCATGTCCAGAGCTTGTACAAGGAAGGAAATTATAAAGATAAGCACAAATATCAATAAAATAGAGACAAAGGTAAATACCAGTGAATCAAAGAGGTGGTTCTTTGAAAAACATAAGCAAAGTAGACAAATGCTTAGCCAATCTCATCAAGAAGAAAAAACACAAATCAAGAAATGAAAAAAGGTAAAAATCACAAAAACATCATCAAAATCGAGAAGATTGTTAGCAACTACTTCACAAAGCTGTGCATCAATACATTGGGAAATTCAGAAGAAATGGAAAAATTTCTGGGTACACATGAACTACCAAAAACAACACTGAACCTCAAGAACTTAAAAAACCTGGATAACTCGATGATAGCCACAAAAATTGAAGCAGAAATGAAAAATCTATTAAGAAATGCCAGGAGCTGCTAGGTTGATTGCTAAATTCTAAAAGACCTTTGATAAAGATGTAATACTAATATAACCTAAGGTTTTTGTAATGAAATTGAAAGAGAAGGAGGATTCCTAAATCATTCTGGAAGTCAGAATTATCCTGATTTAAAAAAAAATAGACATGGATTCTAAGAGAACTACAGGCTAATATTATAAGAGCAGATACAAAGTCTTCACAACATACTGGAAAACAGAATTCAACAAATCAGAAGAATATTATACACCATGAAGAAATAGACTTCATCTTAAGAATGTAAGGATGCTCAACATATATAAATCAGTAAATATAATCCATCCAAAATAAGAAGCAAGGGATAAAAATCTCAAATAATTTCAATATATGCAGAAAAATTGAGAAAATTCCTTATTCATGCATGATAAAAACTCTGAAAAAAAAGGGTAAAAAAGCCTTACTTCAATCTGATGAAAACCATTTATGACAAATCTAATGCCAGTATTATATTAAATGGGAAAAGACTGAAAGCTTTCCCTATAACATTTGGAACACAAGGATGTAACTACTATTACTTCTTTTCAACATACTCCTTCAAAACATTAGCCAGAATAATGAGTTAAGAGAAATATAGAAAAGGGGTACATATGGGAAAGGACAAATTCAATGTAACATTATTAAAATTGACACATAAATTTAACATAATCCCAATCAAAACTAAAGCAATATTTCATACAAATATAGAGAAAAAAAATCCTAAAATTCATATGAAGCAGGATAAGACCCAAGAGAACAAATGTAGTCTTAGACAATAATGTCAAAACAGGTGACAGTTACAGACTTGATGTAATACTATAAAGCTACAGTCATAGAAACAGTATGGTACTGGGATAAAAACAGACACACAGATTAATAGGACAGAAAAGAAAAAGCAAAAAAAAAAAAAATTTCCAACACATGCACAGCTTTTATTTATTGATTGATTTATTTCTGGTACCAGAGATCAAACTCAGAACCTTGCTCTTGCTATGCAGGTGCTTGTCCTGGCCTATCTCACTGGCCTGCATGTAGAGTTATTCAGTCTTTGACAAACGGGCCAAAAACTACACCTGAAGAAAGATACCTTTTTAATGAACAGCACTGGAAAAAATGGATATCCATATACAGAATACTGAGTCTGGCCTCCATATAGTTCATCATATATTAAACTAAAATAAAAATGGATCAAATATCTAACTATTAAAACAGAAACTATCTGCTGAATATAAATAGATACAAATCTTAAACACAGAAATAGAGCCACAAATATTTTGAATAAAAACCCAACTGCAGGGTTAGGGAGATAGCTCAGTAGATAAAGTGCTTGCCTACCAGTGCAAGGACTTGAGTTCAATCCCTGGTTTCCCAAAAAGAAAAAGAAAAATGTTTGGTGTGACGTGGTGGCTCATGCCTATAATCCCAGCACTTGGGAGGCTGAGTAGGAGGATTGTGCAAGCTCAAGACCAGCCTGAGCTACAAAAGTGAACTCAAAGCCAGCCTGAACTGCACAGTGAGACCCTGTCTCAAGAAAAAGAAAAACAATCATACAAGAAATAGTACTAGGTATCAACAAATAGGATAATATCAAATGAAAAACTTCTATACAATGAAAGAAAAAGACAACTGAATGGAGAATCAATCTTCAGAATGGGAGAAAAAAATTCACTAGCTATTCCTTAGACAAAGACTGACATCAAGACCACACAAAGAACTCATATTAGACTTCCCCCCCAAAAGACCCAATGAGTGATAGGTTTTCCATGGTGTTACAGCAGAGAAACAGGCAGAAGGAAAAGGGGAAAGGGGTTTTATTTTCTTGGAGGACATGGACAGAATTAGAGGAAGAAAAGAATTCTCTGGATTGGAGCAAAGGGAGGCTGAGGCTTTTATGGCCTTTTGGCAGGGGTGGAGCTTAAGGGGGATGTTCAGATATACCTGAGGAGCTGACTGGGGCTTTCCCTGAGGTGGTGGGACAGGTGAAAGGAAAATGCACCCTGGGCTGAGTTGGAGAAGAGGAAGTGGTCTTTGGGAAGATGAGGTTCAAAAGGTTGTTTTAAGGGCTTCAGCCATATTAGCTGACCGCTGTAGTGATTCAGCACTACATACTAGGGACAGAAGCTATCAATCCAAAAATAATCAACTGAAAAGAGCAGACACTTCTCAGAATGAGTATGAATGTCCAAATGAGTCAGAATGAGTATGAATGAAAAAAAGTGTTCAACATCGTGAGTGTTAGAAAAATGTAAATTAAGAGTATTTGAGATATTGTCTTACCCAAAAAGATTGGTGTAATAAAAAATCTAATAATAAAAAAATTCTGGTAAGGTTGTGGGGATAGGGTGTAAATATATATTAGTACAACCATTATGGAAATCAGTGTGAAGACTCCAAAGAAAATGAAAAGTAGAAATGCCATTAGACCTGGATATCTCCCTTTCAAGTATCATCTCAAAAGAGTTAAAACAATCATTTAAAGCAGAGATAAATGTGTATCCATGTTTATGGTAGCACAACAGCAATCTATTAGAAATAGCTAGTAGCTCATATGTCTGTCAACAATTCAGTGGGTAAGGAAAATGTGTTATTTTTATAAAATGAAGTATTTGGCATAAAGAAAGATACACTGAGGGCCGGCCTGATAGCTCAGGAGTCTAATGTGCCTGCTTAGGCAGAGCACAGTGGCTGGGGTTCAATCCCTGGAGTGCTGTACCAGCCCTGCCCTCACTCCAGGGCACTCTGAGAGGGAGATTGAGATTGAGCATTGTGGTGCGAGCCTGCAATCTCAGTACTTTGGGAGGCTGAAAACAGGAGAATCACTACAAGTCTAAGGTAGGTAGTGAAACCCTGTAGACCCTGTCCTAAATACAGAAAAAGAAAAAAAAAAAAAAAAGATATACTGAAAGAATTCATAGATAAATGGTTACAATTTGAGATCATAATGTTAAGTGAAATAGGTCAGATACACATTTAAAGGTATATATATATATATATATATATATATATATATATATATATATGATAGATAGAGGAGATAGGTAAATAAAAGAGGTTCAGATGGTTCCCCAAATTACCTTTTCTTTATCTCAAAAATATACAGATTAACTTGTTTCATTTATGCTACAAGTTTTCTTGGTTCACTGAATAGAAAGTTTTGTGCTTCATATTTTTAAAAAACAATTATATTTGATCATGTCTTGTTATTTGAGTAACTATTTTGAATAAAAATGATAAACTATTTACTATTGTTATTCTATTATGTTGTTATGAAGTTTCGCTTAATTGTCACAAAAACAAAGATTATGTATGTATATATATATATATATATATATATATATATATATATATATATATATCCACTGATTACTGGAGTACAGAATATATTCAAGCAAATATTTTTTGCATTTGAACCACAGAAAAATGTCTTCTTTAGCCTTTTATGTTAAGATACAGCAATCATTTATTCTTATTCTTTTTTTTTTTTTTTTTTTTTTTTTTTTTTTTTTTTTTGTCTTTTTGAGAAAGGGTCTCACTAT